>QJNU01000653.1:0-40584 GCA_004154915.1 Monosporascus ibericus
ACGCAAGCGTTTCTTATCCGGCTTTAATACGTGGAAGATATTCGCAAAATACGTCGCATCGGAAGGCTATAGGACTTTGCTGGAAGGCGCGTTACAAGGCTGTGGGGCAAGGCTGTAGGGCTTATTGTAGGGTACGTTTCGGGGCGCGTCGCGGGGCGCGTCGTAGGGCGTATCGCGGTATTGCAGGACCTGTCGGAGCAATAATTCGATTTTGCGCAATTAAACGATTAGAACAACCCTTTGGAATAAGAAAAAAGACTTACTATAATACATAAACAAGTTTTTTTGGCCGGCAGAAAGAGTGGTAGCAAAAAAATGCTGTTGATAGCTGCTGGAGGTAGCGGTCGCAAGACGGTTAGAAGAAAAGAATGGTAATAAGGCGTCCGCAATAAGCCTTAATATAATGCGTGCACTTGTTGGAAAGCTGTAAATACGGTTTACGAAAGAGAATATACTTGATTTAAATTAATTGGACGTGTTGTGGTTGAGTTATTTAAATTTGTTGTTGCGAGGTGCCAAAAAGTGTCCCGCTCATAGGTGTGTCCCGTTCATAGGTGTGGGACGTTATATTAATACATTTTATAACATAAAATTAAATTATTCCGTTATTAAATAATAATTAATTAAAAAAACTAATAATTAATTAAAAAAACTAATAATTAAAATATTTATTATTTAAAAAAAAGATAATTATAAAATGGTTTCCGTTTTAATAAATTAAAGTAATTTATTTAAAATATATGAAATGATATTAAAAGCCGATTAATTAATGAAAAAGCGATTAAATAAAACCATTAGTAAATTAATTAAATAATGTTATTTTAAATACTGTAAATACTACTAAAATTAGGTAATTTAAAAATTAATAACGTTTTATATTATTTTATGGGATAAATTATCTTACGGGACATTTTCTGGCACCTTACGATAATACATTTAAATTAACCGGATTCTTTTTTATTAAACGTATTTATAACCTATTAACAAATATACGTATTATGTCCGGGCTTGTTATATACGCCATACCGCCGCTTCTTTATTTTAACCCTTTTATAACGATTACGTTTAACCGTTATTAGCCGCATTTTTTTACCACCCCTTTTCTTTACGACCAAAAAAGCTTGTCCCTTTTATATAGTAAGTATTCCTCCTTTTTTAAGATGTTCATTTTTGGTTTTCCGGCGTTTGCTTAAGATATAATTCGTTTTATATAATTAAATGTTTTTTTTTCCGAAGAAAAGCGGTTTTATATAAAAGAAATATATAACTTTTTGTTATAAAATTAATCAACTTAATTATTTTTGTCGGAAAATTACCCTGGTAATTTTTAATTTTCCTTTATAAATAACGTCCCACACGTATAAGCGAGGGATACGTATAAACGAGGCACTTTTTGGCGTTCCGTAACAACAAATTCAAATAACACAACTATAACATACTAAATCAATTTAAATTAATCGGATTCTTCGTCGCTAAACGTATCTACAGCTTCTTTATAAGTGCGCGCATTATGTCCGGGCTTGCCGTAGACGCTACATTTCCGTTCCTTCGTTTTAACCCTTTTGCGACGATTACCTTTAGCCGTTATTGGCTGCAATTTTTTACCACCTCTTTTTTTTTCGGCCAAAAAAGCTTATCCTTTTTATATAGTAAGTATTCCTCCTTCTTAAAAACGTTTGTTTTTAGTTTTCCGACGTTTACTAAAAAGATGGTTAATTTCGCGTAATTTGGCTGTTTCTTTTTTAAGAAGAACGTTTTCGTACAAAAGTATCAAGTTACTTTTTATTAAAAAATTAACCGATTTAACCAATTTTGTCGGCGAGCTTCCCTGGTAATTCCTAATCGTTTTCTGCAAATAACGCCCCCGTCTTTTTATTTCTTGGATATTTCGAAGGGTTTTCGCGGGAAAGGAACGTATGGAACCGAAGGAAGTAAACGGGGAGACGGTCGGCGTAGGTACAGCTGGAGGAATTTCTAATTCGGAAAGGACGTTATTAAGATCGAATGAAATAAGCCCAGTTTTTGCAAATCCAGCTTTGATATTATCGGACGTTATGGCAGCTTTAAACGCGTCGTAAAAACCGGCGAGAAAATCTTTTTTCGCAATATAGATATGTAACGTCGTATTAAATTTTCGATATAAAGCGAATAAACGTATTTTAAAACGGAAAAACAAGATACGTTAAAAGGTTAAAGCCGATAGGAAAAATAAAAAGGTATGCAAAGCGTAATAATGTCGTTATTCGCGCAGTATTTTTCGAATTTCATCGAATGGTAACTTTTGTAACCGTCGAGGATAAGGAGGCGTTTCGTTCCTTTCGTATACGTTCGAATATGTTTATCGAAATGTTGGATTTATTTTAAACCTAATTCGTTCGTTATTTAATTATTATAATTAATCCTAACCTTTTAATTAGGTGGTAATAGGTTATCGTAATATTAGGAACCAAAATAGGTTTTCCTTGCCAAAATAATAAATAACGGTATAGCCTAACTTTGCGAATTAATAGTTTGTATAATTATAACCTATTCCCGATTGCTTTATTGCGCTTATTTAGATCTTTTACGTTTTTCGGCATTTATAATTATTATACGGTATGTTATCAAAAATCTTATTAAAAAGCCCGTTTCGTTAAAGTTATAAATATCCTTTTTTGTAATACCGTATTTTGCGATTATAACCTGAACAAGCTTAAACTATTTGCAAAATACTTCTGGATTTTCGCATAATACCCTTTAATAATCGATTTTCCGATTTAAACGCGTCTTAAGTTTTTTTTGCCGTCGAACAAAGCTCGACGCCCAGTTAACTCCGACGCGTTCCGTAATGCGCTAGGTTAGCAGTATATTGGCCATATCTTTAACGTATTAAAGCCGGATAGGAAACATTCGCGTATTTAAGTCGAGGATTCGGTTGATAATCGATTTTTTTTCGGTCGGCGTTAATTTCTGCAAACGAGGAATAATATCGGCTCGGGCGCGTTTACCGTTAAAACGGTATAACAAGGTAAAATATGGAACTTTATAAATAAAACTAAGTTTTTTATAACTAAGTTTTGGGTTTCTTTTTTTAGCCTAAAAGGCTAGGTTTATTCTCGCTTTTTTTGTAAGGCGTTCCATAATATTGGTATTAAGAAATGGACGATTGAAGATAGGTAGTTGGAATGGCTGAAAAAGTGCCTCGCTCATACGTGTCCCTCGCTCATACGTGTGAGACGTTAACGTTTTTATTTTATTACTTTACAGATATTTTTAAGGGTTTTCGCGGGCGGGGAAATTAAACTAGCGGAAATAAGCAGGGAAACGGTCGGCATAAGTATAATTAAAGGAATTTTAAGATTAGAAAAAATGTTATTAAAATCGAATGAAACAAGTTAGCTTTCGCGAATCCGGATTTGATGTTTTCAAACGTTATAATAACTTTAAACGCGTCGTAAAAACCGGCGAGGAAATCTTTTTTTGCGATATAAGTGTAATGGCGTTGTATTAAGTTTTCGATATAAAACAAATACGTACGTTTTAAAACGGAAAAATAAAAAACGTTAAAAGGTTAAAATCGATAAAAGAAATAGGTAAGTATATAAAAAGTAATAATGCCATAATTCGCGTAATATTTTTCGAATTTTATTAAATAATGATTTTCGTAACCGTTAAAAATAAGAAAACGTTTCGACTTTTTCGTATACGTTTTTATATGTTTGTCGAAATATTACATTTATTTTAAACTTAATTTATTTATTATTTAATTATTATAGCTTATATTAAGCCTTTAATTAGGTGGTAATAAATATTTTCGATATTAAGAATTAAGGTACTTATTTTCCGTTGTAATAATATATAAAGGTAAAGCTTAGTTTTGTAAATTAATAACTTATATAACTATTATTTATTCTCGATTACCTTATTACGCTTATTTAAATTTTTTACCCTTTTTAATAGTTATAATTATTCTACCCGTTATTATAAAAAGCCTTATTAAAAATTCCGTTTCGTTAAAATTATAAATATCCTTTATTATAATACCATATTTTGTAATTATAGCTTAAATAAATTCGAACCATTCACGAAATACCTTTAAATTTTCGTATAATGTTTTTTAATAATCGATTTTTTTATTTAAACGCGTTTAAAGCTTTTTTTCCCGTTTAATAAATCTCGACGCCTAGTTAACCTTAACGCGTTTTGCGACGCGTTACGTAAATAAAAATTTCGCCATATCTTTAACGTATTAAAACCGGCTAAAAAACGTTCGCGTAGTTAAGTTAAAAATCCGTTTAATAATAGATTTTCTTTCGGTCCGCGTTAATTTTCGTAATTTGAAAAAAATGTCGGTTCGGGCGTATGTATTATTAAATCGCGTTTTTAAGGTAATACGTAAGAGGTTATATATAAAACTAAGCTTTATATAATTAAGTTTCGGGTTATTCTTTCTAGTTTAAATAACGAAGTTTATTTTAAATATTTTTATAAATCGTTTTATATTATAGTGATTAAGAAATAAATAATTAAAATTAAGTAATTAAAATATTATAAAAGGTTTCCCATAAAATGATCTATTGTGTAATGTAATATAAAACGTTAACTTGAAACTTTAAAACTTATAAAAATTAATATTTATGAAATAAACTTTTAAAGGTTAATTAAAAGGTTACGTAATTATAAACGATAATAAAATACCATAAATAAAGTACTTAGATAAATTAAAAAGATTAACGTAATTAATTAAACTAAAATAAAAATTACAGGGTTTCGTTTAACCTTTTATTATCTTTTTTACGATTATTTTATATAATACCTTTATTTTTTTATAATTAATTAATATTTCCAGGTTTAAAAAATTAGGTTTTTATTAAATATCGAAAATTAAAAATATATTTTTTAAGTATGAAGCGAAAACGGCTTTTATCGAATACGTTAATAACTGGATAACTTTTAAATAAATATTTTCTTTAAGTTATAAAAACCGTAAATATGTAATCTTTAAATAATCTAACCGATTACCTTTAAATATATATTTATAAGCTTCGATAAACTTAATATAATTAACTTAAAACCGTTTATAAAATTTAAAGATTAATTAATATTTAAATAATAAAAATATATTATATTAATTAAATTACTTACAATATCTATATTACGGTTTACATAGCTCGTATAGAATTAAGTTTAGTATTTTTAATATTTAAATACTTAAATTAATAATATATCGAAGGTTTTAAAAAAAAGTTTATAAACGAATTTATAACTTTATTCCGAATAATCCTAATATATATAAGATATAATAAAACCTTTTTTCCTTAATTAGCCAGTCTAATATAAATATTAAATTAAATACTTGCTAAAATTTGAATGTTTTTTTTAATAATTAGTGATTTATGGTACCGATCTTTCACGGGATTCCGGATAATATTAATTAACATAATTCTATTTATATTTAATTAATATACGTTTCTTAAAAGAAGTACAAAATAAAGATAATACGTATTTCGAAATATTTTATTATTATACGTTCGATACGGTTATAATCGTTTTAAAAGTTAGTTATTAGGTATATATTATCGAATTCGATTTTAAATAAAAAAGAAAGTTTAAAAGATAAACGGGATAATAAATTAACAATACGAAATTATATAGGAATTAATAAAATTAACGACGAAATTATAATACAAAATCGAAAATTAACAACTATATAAAAACTTAAAAATAATAACCTATAACGTACCACACCAGCTCCCCGCTCACACCAGCTCGCCGCTCGTTTTTTAACACTTCACGACAACAAACTCAAATAAGTTAACCATAACACATCAAATCAATTAAAATTAATCGGATTCTTCATCGCTAAACGTCTCTACAACTTCCTGACAAATGCGCGCATTATGTCCAGGCTTGCCGCAGATGCGACATCGCCGTTCCCTCGTCTCAACCCTCTTGCGACGACCACCTTCAACCGCTGTTGGCTGCATTTTTTCACCACCCCCTTCCTTTTCGGCCAGAAAAGCTTGTCCTTCTTGTATAGTAAGTATCCCTCCTTCTTGAAGACGTTTGTTTTTGGTCCTCCGACGCTTGCTTAAAATATGGTTCGTTTCGCGCAATTAGGCGGTTTCTTCTCGAAAAAGAGCAACTTCGTACAAAAGTAACAAGTTACTTTTCGTTAAAAGATTAACCGATTCCACCATTTTTGTCGGCGAGCTACCCTGATGATTTCTAATCCTTTTTTGCAAATAACGTCCTTGCCTAGTTGCTTCATAAATATTTGTAGGGGTTTTCGCGGAAGGGGAAAGATTAGAACCGGCGGAGGTAAGCGGCAAGACCGTCGGTATAGGTATAACCGGAAGAACTTCCAATTCGAAAAGGACGTTATTGGGATCGAATGGAACAAGTCCAGCTTTTGCAAATCCGGATTTAATGTTGTCGGACGTCATGGCAGCTTTAAACGCGTCGTAGAAACCGGCGAGGAAATCTTCTTTCGCGATATGGGTATGGTAACGTCGCATTAAACCTTCGATATAAAGCGAATAAGCGCGCTTTAAAACGGAGAAACAGGAAACGTCGAGAGGTTGGAGCCGATGGGAGGAATGCGCGGGCATACAAAGCGTAATAATGCCGTTGTTCGCGCAGTATTCTTCGAATTCGATCGAATGATGGCTTTCGTGGCCGTCGAAGATGAGGAGACGTTTGGTTCCTTTCGTACGCGTTCGTGTATGCTTATCAAAATGTTGAATCCATTCTAGACCTAATTCGTTTGTTGTCCAACCATTAGGACTGGTACCGACTTTCCAATCGGTTGGCAATAGGTTATTGCGATACCAGGAACTAAGGTGGGTTTTTCCCGCCAAAATAATAAATGGCGGTATAGCCCAACCTTGCGAATTAACAGCCTGTATAACTGTAACCCATTCCCGATTACCTTGTTGCGCCTGTCTAGGTCTTCCACGTCTTTCAGCACTTGTAATTACCATGCCCGATGCCATAAGAAGCCCCATTAAGAAGCCCGTCTCGTCGAAATTGTAAATATCCTCTTCTGCGATGCCGTATTTTGCGATTGTAGCCCGAACGAGTTCGAACCACTTACGAAATACCTCTGGATCTTCGCATAATACTCTTTGATAATCGATCTTCCGATTTAGACGCGTCTGGAGCTTTTCTTGCCGTTTAACAAATCTCGACGCCCAATTAACCCCGACGCGTTCTGTAACGCGCTGGGCGAGTAATAAATTCGCCATATCTTTAACATGCTGAAGCCGGATAGGAAACGCTCGCGCATCTAGGTTAAGGATACGGTCGACAATCGCTTTTTCTTCGGTTGGCGTTAATTTTCGTAAATTAGGGATAATGTCGGCTCGGGAAGCTATACCGTTGTATCGGTCTTTTAAGGTAGATTCGGAGACGTTATATATCGCATGAAAACGTTTATAACTAAGTTTCGGGTTCCGATTTTTAGCCTGAACGGCTAGGTTTATTCTCGCTTCTTTTGTAAGCCGTTTCATGTTGTTGGTGTTAAAAAATGAATGATTAAAGCTATATGGTTGAAATGGTAAAAAAACGAGCGGCGAGCTGGTGTGAGCGGGGAGCTGGTGTGGTACGTTATATAAAAAGTATGAAATTTATATAATTATTATTTAATGTATTATGTAAGCTTACGGCGTATATAAGCTCGCGGCAAGTTTTTTGGCACCTCGTAATAACTAATTTAAACAACTTAATTACAACGTAATAAATTCATTTTATTAACGGTATTCTTTATCGTTGGTCGAATTTATAGCTTTAAAGTAAATGTACGCATAGGATTATAGTTTGTTGCGAACCTTTTATCACTATTCCTTTTCTTAACCCGTACGTAACCGACAACGTTTTAACGCGTTTAAGCTAATATTACCCCCATTTCGAAAGTACTAAAGCCGACCGATAAGAAAACGATTACTGTCAGCTAGCTGGGGGGTGCGTAGCGCACCTATATACGGAAAGGTCACCTACTGATCGGCCCATATGTGTTCCGGAGCTAAGCTATATAAAGTTGCACCCGTACAACAATACACGTAACGAGCCTAATAAAACAACAGAACTAATGTCCCCTATATCTGACAATTAAAAATCTTAATTTGCTAATATACTTTAATATTAACTGATCAGTTACTGCTAAGATAATATAGGCTGTATATTAATATTAATTATTAACATCCTTTAAAAGAATAATATCGTTTATGATATAATTAGCGTCTCCGGTTATCTATAAGAAACTAAAGGATTATCATAATTTTAAAAACGAATTTTAATTAAAAACTTTCGCAATTAATATCTGGAGTTATATCAACCCTAATCAGGACCATAACTGGCGTAACAGACCAACAAAGCCTAAAATATTCAAATATCCTAAAAAAATTAATCCCACGTCCACAAAAAGCTAGCACTTAATCAACCGGAATAACCGGATCAATATCATCCTTTACGACAGCTACAGAAACTACACCAGCGCCAGTCGCACCACAGATCGAAGAAATTAATTATAATAATTACCCGAAATCTGCGTTAAAAATGACGACCGAAAGTAAATAAATATATAACCTAGACCTAACGGCGTATACTTACGAAGATCGGAAGTACGAAAACTTCCGCAAAAGTATTAACGAATTAACGAAATAAATCTTAGACTTTATTTCGCCGGCGATCAAAAAAATGAACATCCCTTTAGGATAAAACTTAAAAAAATGATACGTTAATTTAGCGAAATCTGGGAAAATGTACGATAACAAACTCTTAATTAACACCTAACGAAAGTACTGCAAAAAATTAAAGTAAACCCCGAAATCAGTTAAAAAATTAAACGAATAAATTATAAAATAAGAAAAAGTTATAGCTTAAAAATAACGACATAACGTCTTAAAAACGAATACGACAATTACATAGGTAAATAACCTATGTACCGTAATAGCCTCCATTATCGGGTTATAAATGAAATCTTTCAAAATATTAAAAAAGGGAAAGATTATAAAAAATAGGTTTACGTTTTTTAAAAAAATTTACTTTTTAAATTATTAAAATATAATTATCCAACAACCGATAATATCAAGGAATATCAAAATAACGTTCCCAAAACTTTACGGGATCCCTATAAATATTACGAATTTATTTAATTAAGACAGTTTTAATTAGGAAAAAAAAAACTCTTTAATAAAGAATAATTAAAAGGAAGGAACTTTAAAAAAGTTTTTTAAAAAGGTAATTATAAAAACTTTTAAATAAACTAAAATGCTAATAAACGAAATCGTAACGAATTAAATATATAAGGTACCCGTTATAAAGCATACTTGAACCTAAATTATATATTTCCTTAATACTATTACGTAATTCTTAATGAAGCCTTAGAAAGATTTAAAATAAGTTTTTTAAAATTTAATTAAAGAACATTTTAATTTTAATTGAGCCTCAAAAAATTAATTATTTATCGAGAATTATTTAAAAGTTAACCATTAAAACAAATTATCTTCCAAAAGAAATAAAATAAATATTAACGTATTTTTTAATTATTAATTCACGTAACGCTATAAACGTCTCGTTTTACCCCTTAAAAATTCGTTTATTTTAAACTTAAGGTTAATTATTTATATAATTAATCTAATTAACAAATTCTTGAATTTCAAACCAACCATCTAGGGTAACGGGGTATATGTTAAAAATAACTTCGTCTTGATTAAAGGATACAGAAAAGTTAACGTATTACTTTAAAGTCCTAACGGCATAAAAGCGTTAAAACTATATAACGTTACCTATTACGAAAAATTCCCTTATAATTTAATATCCCTTAAATAACTTTAAAAGAAAAAATATTAATAAGATAATTAAAAGTTTAACAATTTTATTCGAAATGAGTATAATTAGCTAATTACTACGTTAACAAACAAATTTAATTAATTCGTTATTAAAAACATTAATACGGTAATACCCTTAATAATTTTAGTTACTTATAAATACAATATTAACTTATAAATAACGAAAATACTTCGATTTAATAACGGTATCATATAGTATTTACGATTAAATTCTCCAAAACTTAAAATAATTACCTAGCTATAATCTCGTATTAAGGGAATCCGCTTAAAAAGCCCAACTATAATCGAATATAAAACATATAATAAAGCGAAAGCCAAAAGGCTGACTCGCCGCAAGGCTAAAAAAGAAAAATCTCGATTAAAACAAAAAATCGGTATTAACTTTATTAACTTTTAAAAAAACCTTAAAAGGTATAAATACGTTATATTCGCAATAAATAAATATTTAGGTTATATTTAAAATATATATTTCCAAAACAAAAACTAAGATGTATTAATTTCAGAGTTTCGATACCTTTTAAGGGTTTTAAAAAACTAAAACAAGGTTTCCCTATAAATAATTAAATGCGATAACGAAATTTTAAAAAATTATCAATTTTAAACCATATTATAATTCCTTTTTTTAATATTAAACTTAAACCCTTAACATCGTATATATAAGCGCAAAACGGGGATATAAAACGCTTAAAAGTATAATTAAGAAAAAGGCAACTATAATACGTTACGTAATTAAGTTACCTACGTTGTTAATTATATACATTTTTAAAGTAATAATTTACCTATATAACCGTACCCTAAAATACGCTTTTTTAAATAATTTCCGTATAAAATTTACTATACTTACTTAATATACAAAAACGGCATCGTAATATTTAATCGAAAGCCTTAATAAGCTTACTTACGAATTTATAATTATGTAGCTTACGTTATAACGACCGTGATTATAAAAAAACAGAAACTTTAAAAGTTAAATCTTAAAATATAAATTAATTTCCTTATCGGTGATAAATTTACGAATATCTACGAAATCTGGAACCCATTAATTAACAAAATCGTCGTTATTCGGAACGTATAATTTAAGAAAAAATTACCTTTTCCGGTAATCTTAAGAAATTTTAAAACGACCTTTTACATATTACCGAAAACGAATTATATAATTTCCTTAAATAAGTATAAATACTTAATCAGGCTATTAACTAACAGATATACCTAGAAAAAAAAGATAAAAACCTAAATAAGGAAACTTTACCGGCTGGACAAAAAGGTTAATTTTAAAATAGCATTAACGTAACTAGCGTACGGATTAGAAAAAAATAAACCAATTCGTATAAAACTTATCACCCTTATACGCCCGTTATATTTAAACTATTACCAACTTTTAAATCCTTATTATTATTAACGTTTGCCTTAATAATTATTACGATCATTACGCCGACGGAAAAAATAAAAATAACCTTAAGCTTTTATTACGTTATTTAACCCAAAGTAATAATAAAAAAGGGCGATACCCCATAAGTTGGAAGTTATGGCTTCCTATACGTCCGTATCGAAAAAATAATTATCGGTACGATTAAAAAATTAAAAAGTCGTATTTAAAGCAAAACGAATAACCTACTTTATAAGTACGATCGATAACCGGCCGGTAAACTGCGGAAATTTAAAGCGAATTAAAGCCCGAAATATGCGTTACTTTAATCGGAAAGGCTTTAAAATATTAATACTTTATATAAAGGTATTACTTAAATTTAAGAACCGGGTACACCGGCGAGATTTACCGCCACCGTCGCAAAGCCATAAAAAGCTAAATACCTACCTTTTAAAGAAGATGTTCCGTAAAATTAAAAAAGTTTACTTGCAAAATTACCAAAAAAAAAAGTTTTAAAAAGTTATTAATTAATCGTTTATTAAAAAGAAATAAGTTCTAAGCTATATATAGGTATACGTTATAAGTTCGATAAGTATAACTAACTTTAGAAATATAAAACCCGCTTTGTTGTACGAAATAATTAATAGTTTTAAAAACGTATATAACGATATATACGTATTTATATTCGTTAGAAAATCGTTTCGAACTTTAATCTTTATTACAGTTAGGTTTAACGTAAAACTTAAGTAATATAACGCTATAAACGTTTTCGTTAACGCGAATTTACCTTATAAATATACATAAAAACGCCTTTAAAATACGTATAACATAATAAGATATCCTTAATTAAAAAAGTATTATATAAACTAAAAAAAAATCCCCTTTATTTTAGCAAAAAACTTTATTAGTATACTTAAGGATTTGGGATTTAACCCCGTTTTTTATAAACCATGTTATTTCCTTTATTAAGAGATACTTTTGTTCTTTTACGTTAACAACATAATCGTTACGTATAATGAAAAGTATTAGGACTTTATCGATTAATTAATTTAACAAATACCAAAACGATATACCTTTATAGGGGGTAAAAACTTATAATAGTTTCTCGGAATCGAAATAATTAAAAACAAACATAATTTAAAAAAATTATTTATTTAAATCCGATTTTATAAATAAATTAATTAACCTAATTCCTAAAAAAAGTTTAAATAATTTCCTAGAAACGATAATAATTAACGTTAAGTTATTGCCGAATCCTAATATCGTTTATCCAGGTTTTATTAATAAATACCCCAAAAAATTGGTTTTATTATATACGTTACAGTTAATACGTAACTTAATATATCCTTTATAGTATCTTAATTCGTACGGCTTAATTAAAACTTTAGTAACGTATATTATGATGTTACTAATAAAGTTATAATGTACTTAATCGGTATCAAAACGTTAATCTTGCAGTTCGATAATAAGAATTCGATAAATATTTAAAACGACGCCTTTTTCGCAGATAATTCGATTAACCGAAAAAGTTCCTAAGCTTACGTTATAAAGCTGTTCGGAAAAGTAACAAGATAACGGGCAAATAAGTAAAATATAAGAATTACTTTTATAACCGAAACGAAGTTATTATCTTTTACGTAGGTTACAAAAAAAAAACCTTATTTATCTTTCGATTAATTAAAGAGCTAGGAATTGGCTTAAACGTAAGACCGTTAAATATATAATATGATAATTAATAAACGATACGGCTAATTAACGCCGACGTCGCCTTTTTACAAATAAAGCTACGGTATGTAGATATATACAACTATTAGCTGCAAGATGCAATAAAAAGAGACCTGATTAAAGTGGATTATATATCTACGGGTGATATATTAATTAATGGATTAATTAAAGCCCTATTACGAAAAGCCTTTAGACACTTTAGAAAGCAGCTAGGACTAATGGATATTACCGAAACCCTAAATCAACGGAGGAAATCTTTAAGGGTTATTTCAAACGAGGAGTTAGCTGATTAGGAGGATTTAATCGCCGGAGGAAAGGTGGAATAGACAGCTGTGGCTCTAGGAAGTGATTTACCTCAGCTAGCTCAGGCCTTCCTGGCTCGTTCTCCATTTTCTTCGAAGTTACTCAAGTACCGCTCCATAACGCTAAAAATCAACTAATCAAACCCCAAATCCCCGTAACGAGTCAGCGAGGCCTGAGTTGTAGTTATGCGAAAGAGGGGTCCGTTCTATAGATTTACTTCTTTAGAAAAACGAAATTCCGTAATAACTTAACAACAAGACGTGTTTTTTAGTTATATATATATTTATACGAATTCTTATGTCATGGCATTTTATTAATATCATATTAATCCTAATTAAAACCCTTTTATTATTTTTAAAGCTTAACGTATCTATTAATTACAGCCCGAATATATCGCGTTATCGTCGCCCTTTTTAGAATACGATAAATCCGAATTTTTCTTATTTTACCGCGCGAGCTTAATAAAATAAGATATACGTAAACGTACGTTAACGTTTTGGCAATAACGACGGCCAGATATGGGTTTCGAAAACTTTATTCGTAGCTAAATTTTTTGCGAAGCTAAATTATCAGTTCGACCGTTTAAATTAACCGGTTAATTAACGTATTAAAAAAAAGGAATACATAATAAGTTGTTAATATGCGATAATTAATAAAAGTTTATAATTTTTATTAATTAAGATCTTATTATTAGTAAATATTATAATTCGTTATACGAAAAGCTTATAGCTTTTATAAAGAGGCCTGGATTCCGCCGTCCGCCTTAGGATTTATTATTCGATATTGAAATGATCCATATTACCTTGGACGAAGGTTAACAGTTTATAAATACGTTAGCTTTTAACTGGTTTAATTTTTTTAAATTAGGTAGTTATATACTTAAGAAAAATGTGGCAGTCGTATAATACGAAACTGAAGGCAAAGCGGTTTCGTAATGATAACGATCCGGATATTTTTACGTATCTTTTTTATAACCCTAACTATTATGGTTAAAATCGTTTTTAAGATTAACGGCAACTATCTGCCTTATTTATTAAGCAAGTTTTTGTTATCTTCGGGATTATTACGAAATGAAATTAATATGTTAAAAAGGTTATATATTTGCGAAGTTATTTTAGGTTGAATAAAGATATAACCCGGTTGTTAAAGATAATAAAAATAATTACGTTATTTTTTTTTAAATAGTAACACCATTTTAAATAAAATAAGTTAAGTTTTATAATTAAGTATAACAAAATAATATTATATTTTAATACGATAACTTTAATATTTAAAATTATGTTCGTAATATAACGGTTCGGTACGGTTTTGTTATACGAAACTTTATTATCGCTTTTACCCGTTATTATAACCGTATTCTTAAAAAAAAGGTTAAAGTAATTTATGTTTCGTCCTAATTAATATTATAAAATAAAATAATTTTACGAAACGTTATAATAATAATTGGTATTACCAGATATTTCCCGTTAGTTCCTAATTAACATTATCCGGAATTTATTCCCTGTTTTTATTAATACGCTTTATAAACGAAATAAATAAAAGTTTTTAAAATTTTTAAAATTAAAACGTTTACCGTATAATAAGCGCCGTTCGATTTTATTAGGTGCAGTTAATTAAAACAAAAGCATTACTAAAAGTACATATGGCATTTATCGAAAGATTTTTTAGGAAATATACGGTTTTAAAAAAAGGTTTTTTATAAATTTTTAAATCACTTTTATTTTATTTATAAAAATTAGAAAATAATTAATTATATCCGGAGAATATAGGCTAATTAAGCCGAAATAATTAACCTACATAATAAAAAACAGTAATTTTTTTTCGTTTCTGTTTTCTTTTATATATAAATAAGCTTTCTACTTATATTTATACGTACCTATTAACCTGATAATATCGACGCGGCGCATATAACGGAACCAATTTAAAAACGGATCGTTAATTTTTAATTAAAATAACGTAATTATATTAAAAATCGCCAAAGTTTTATTTACTTAAACTCTTTATCCTTTATATATATAATATTCGTATATTTGCGTTATTTTTATAAAAATTACGCGATTAAAACGGATTATTCGTAAAAGAAATATTTAGCGTATACAGAATTATTAAAAATAAATCGATGGAAAATCATTTTTCGAAAGTTTAACTTACCGAATTTATTAAATATATATATTCCCGGTTAACCGTCGTTAAGTTCGAAATTATCGCGCATAATGTAATTTCGAAGTATTTTAGTCGCGTTAGATAAATAAACGAAGTATCGCAAGGTTTTAATTAAAACACGTTAGTAAATAAGGATTTACTTAACAAAAGTCATTTATCGTTATTTATTAATAATATATTTAATAAATAGTTCATAAAAAAATTTTTTTTTCGAAAAGTAATTTACTACTTTTATACGAAGTTACGTTTCTTTAGGAAAAGAACGTTTAATTACGCGAAACGAACCATATTTTAAGCAAACGTTAAAGGACTAAAAATAAACGTTTTTAAGAAGAAGGAACACTTACTATCCAAAAAAGATAAGCTTTTTTAGCCGCAAAAGAAGGGGATGGTGAAAAGAAATGCAATTAATAATGGCTAAAGGTAGTTCTTATAAGAGGGTTAAGACGAAGGAACGGAAGTATGGCGTTTGCGGCAAGCCCGGCTATAATGCGCGTACTTGTAAAGAAGTTATAAATACGTCTAGCGAAGAAAAATACGATTAATTTGAATTAATTTAATATGTTATGGTTGAGGTATTTGACTTTGTTATTGCGAGGTGCTAAAAACCATTCGGTTCGCTTATGTATTCGGTTCGCTTGTGTATTCGGTTCGCTTGTGTGGTACGTTAAAGATAATTAAATTAACTTAACGAATTTAACAAAAACCCAACCCTTTTAAAAAATTTATTACGATTAACTCCTTGTCGCCTTCCGTTAGTTAAGCACCTATTTGAAGTTTTTCGTTACCTTACTAAGGTTAAGCCTAATATTTAAAGTTGTATAGCTACGCCTGCGATATAGCTATAGTTAAGGCTTTTTAAAAACCTGCACCTTTAAGTACCGCTTTATAAAAGACTCGTAATTAGACTCATAAAAATATAAACGTTAAAAATTCAGCCTGATATTAAGTTATGGATTTTAAGTTCCGTTCTATACATCTTTATATAATATTTCGAAACCGAGTTATAAAATTTGCAAATATAATAGCACCGACAATGTCTTCCAAATAATGAAAATTATAAATTTATACAGATTTTAAAGGGCTTTCTAACAGTGTATGTAATATCTTAATCAGGGTGAATTTGGCGGAGATATTAAAGAAATAAATCAAAATTTCCGTTTTATATATATCTTTTAATCGGAACGTTCTTATAGCTACGACAACGCTACCGCTATAGGCAACATTTTGTCAGATATAGGTTATCTCAGCTAGCTCAGGCCTCGCTGGCTCGTTTTCCAAATGTACTGCTGTATTACGCTAAAATTTAACCAATCAAATCACAAATCTCCGTAACGAGCCAGCGAGGCCTGAGTTCTAGTTGTGCGAGACAGGAGTCCGTTCTCTGTATTACTACCAACATTATCTTTTTTTTTAAAGAAAACCCTTTAAAAATTTAAATTAAAAAATTATAACGCAATCAAAACAAGTCCGATAAGTACGCAACTTTATATATGCGTCGAATATAAGTTAATATGCTTATAGAGTTTTTTTCGATTTTGTTATATGGAAACTGTAGTTAATACGGCTAAGTTTAGGTTTGGGAAATGAGCGACCGTAACGCCCTTATGGCTGCGACAGCATAACCATCGGTCGCATTATCGTATACCGGGTTTCTTATGCATATTTTATATAGGAGAAGCCCGTATATCAATTTTTCAGCCGTACGGATTGTAATTGTTACGTCGTAGCCCTAAGAAGGTCCCGGACTTAATTAAAAAATGGGCGACCGGAACGCCCTTATAGCTGCAACGTAACAACCATAACCCGTACGGCAAAAAGAATAGTTGTACGGGCTTTTCCCATACTAAATTACCCTTAAAAGGTTTATGACGAAATAATGTACGCGGTAATTGCGTTATCGCAGCCATAAAGGCGTTCCGGTTAAAACGTTTGCGGAAAACGGAAATTTTAATTTATTTTTTAGGAAGTTATATATACTGCTGGAAAGCTTTTTTAAAGTTATATGTAATTATGTTTTTCATTATTTTATAATACTTTTTTTATTACTTTATTTATGAAATTTTAAGATAGATTTTTAAAAATTTATATAGCAATGCGAAAAACGGAGCCAAAAAATCATAACTTGCTATCAGGCCCTATTTTTAAGGTTTTGTATTTTTTATGGGTCTTTTATGGGTTAATATTTAAAGCTACAGGTTTTTGAAGAGCTCTAGCTATAACTGCGCCGCAAACGGAGCCACAACCTCAAAAACAGGGCCTGATCTCGATAAGGTAAGATATAGGGGACGTCAGTTATGTTGTTGGATTAGGCTAGTTGTAGGTGCTGTTGCACGCATATAACTTTAAGTAGCTTAGTTACGGAATATATACAAGCTAATTAGTAGGTGACCGTTTTTATATAAGGTGCGTTACGCATCTTCTAACTAGCTGATATATCCCTTTAATGCGTTAAAATATTAACGGCGGTAATTGTTATACTTTATTATTTTTAAACGTATAACTATTTATTTTAATATTTTAATCTTCTACCAGCGGTTAAATTCTTTTAATAAAATGGCTTCTCGTTTAAAATAATCCTTAGAGCTTTCTTTTATTATTTGAAAACCATTATAATATTCATTAATATTAAATAGTTTAGTGATATTTCTAAGATTATTTTAGTAACCTTATAACTAATCTATTAATTATATGTTATTTATAAGCCTATAATTTACGTTAATTAACACCTATTTTATTTTATTTTAAAATTAATGTTCATATGTGTTTACGTATTATAACTTAATTAGTAAGAAAGCGACCTCGTCGTTACTAAGTTGTATTATTTATTAATTATTATATTACAAATTTAATAGTTTTATATTTAAGTTCATTCTTTTTAATGCATCGAAAAGTGATTATAGCTTTTTTAACAACTTACTTAAAGAATAATAGTTTCGTGTCGTTTATGGAGTAACTATGATATTTTATTTATTTGTTTCTTATTTTATTGTTTTTCTAAATAGTTTGGTAACGCGAACTTTGAAAAGATTTTAGGAGATGAAATTATCCACGAAGAAGAAGTTGGTGTAAGCATTTGTCGGATTTTTATTGTCGAAATAGAGAGTTAACATTTCATTCCGATTAGATATACTATACACCGATTAATTATTTTATAATATACGTTATTAAGGTTTATATTAAATGAAGCGAGCCGGGATGCAAATGTATTAAATCCCGTATTTAATATAGCGTATAAAATAGAACTAAGTTTCGTTTAGTACATATTATTAAAGTCTCAGTAAGGCAGATAAAGATTTAGTAATAATTTAAGCTTAATTATTAACATTTTCAAAGACTTCGTTGCACGTTCTTTAAAGATTTAATTAATTAAATATTAAATTGGGACGCGGTGACTTAGTTCTGATTAATGCATAATTAAAGAGAATGTTACGTTTAAGCCCGCGGTTAAAGAGATAATAAAAGTAACGCAAACTGTATTATGTGGTACTAAATCCATATATAAAGCGAAAATAAATGTCTCTGGTATCTTTAGGATTGTGCCTAGCGAAAAATACACTTTTAAAAATATATAACTGGTAATGATTAATCGATCGGCAAAGTTATGTATCCAGCTTTATACCTTGCATTATTTTAACCTTGTTTTTAAAGATAAAATCGTCTTTTATCTATCTTAAAAATTAAATGTTAACGTAATTATCTTTTAACGCTATAAGTAAAGAAACACACATAAAATTTATTAAATAATTAATTTAGTAAGCGTTTACGCGGCTTATTTTTTATTTTCTTTAACTTAGAGCTTGGTTTTCGACGTTTCGCCAACTTATTTCGTTATTTAGCTTTTTTTTGTCCTTTTAAACCTTATTTCATCTTGCCTTTTTAACGATTAAGTTTTTATATTTAGGTTAATTAGGTTAGCTTTACGGAAAATATGGTTCGGGTTGTTTTTTTCATAGTTTAGTATGTATTTTTTTTAATTTTTTGTACGGTATATCTTATTCACCTTTTATTGGTATTTGAGCTTTTCGATTATTAAAAGGTGGTTATAATATGTCCTTCGGTTTAAATAATAACCTTTTAAACCCCGGACGGAATTAAATAATTTACGGAATAATGGGAAAAGGTATAAATGTTTTAAAGGTTTATCGTAGCTAATTAATAGGTATATAAGGTTGGGAGGTAAGAGGTTCGATGGTTAATATTTTGGTTAGCGGGCTACTGGTTTTTTTAGTCGGGTTTTTTATCGGTTGTCGTGGTTTACTTTTTATAAAACGAAATAATTAATCGGATTTTAAATTATCGGATTTTAAATTATCGGATTTTAAATCGTCGGTTTTCTTTGGAATAATAATTTTTTTGATCATGAAAATAAGGATTTTTTAGCCTATAATTTTATAAGTTTTTTAATATTTTAATTATTTAATGTTAATCTTAAGTATTTTTTAATTATGTTGGTTATTTTAAACTTAACAATGTTTTCGTTTTATCCAGTCGGTTTATTTGGGTTGTTATTTTTTAAAAAGGTTACGAATAATAATATAAAATACATGTTATTTATAAACCGTAAATATAATATTTAAATTAGGTAGGTATCTTTACGATCGTTGTGCGGGTAGGGGGATTATTAAACTTTAACGTTATTTATGTTTTTCGGTATAATTATAATAATAATTAGGTATGGTTAACCGTAACGTAACATTAAATATTAATATTTAACGCTTTAATCGGATATGTAATGTATTAACTTAATAACCTTTAAGTTTTTTATTAGTTTAGAATTTGATATGAGTAATAGATTAAATATACTTTGGGTTTTTAATTTTGATTAGCTTTGTAATTTCGTTACGGATAAATCCGGTTTGGCCGTTTAAAATTATTCTGCCGGCTTTAGGAACAACAATAAAAAAATTGTTTTGGGATATATTTAGGGCGATTAATTATATAAAGGTAAGTAGGTACGGTTTATCAAAATTATAAGTATTTATTATAAAAAAGTTATTACGGAGTTATATTGTTTTTTATTGGTTTAATACGGGGATAAGGTGATATCTTTTTATCAACGTTTACCGTTTTGATTAAAGAGGTGAATAAGGATAGTTCGATTAAAACGGACTTTCGAGGTAATCTGTTAGATAGAATAAAAAGTGGAATTATTATTATGCATTTTACGGAATAGCTGTATCATGTTATCTTTTTCCTATATTAATATGTTGGCGATCCGGGCAAGTTTTCCGGAATTTGACGTGTTTAGTTTTTTAAAGTTTTTATCCTTTTTTTTGGCTGGTACGCTTTTTGGATGATAATATGGTAATTATAGATGAAGTAATTAAAGTACTAAGGTATGAGAATAATAATACTTTATAATTTAAGGATTTAAATTATATTTACGGATAATACGTAATATATAAATATATGTATGTATATCTTTAAATATGTAAGTATACAAGTATTAAGATCTTAAGATTTTAGTTATACAAGTGTAGGAAATTAATAAGATTTAATAGTAATTTATAGATAAAATTAATTAAGTATACTGGGATTAATGTATTAGTTATTTGATTTTAAAAAATATACGCCAAGGAAATGCTGAAAAATTCGGTTTGATGATATATGGGAAGATGTCATCGACGTTGCATGTTTTAATTAATTATTTGCACTTATAATCTTTTTTAAATTATATTAATTCTTCCTTTTTAAATATATTTTTTAAATAATATAAAACTTTAGAATCTATTTATCCATTTTTAAAGTACTTAATTAATATTATTATTATAAGTTTTTATTAATGCTTAAATTTTCGAAATATTTTAGATTTTGGTAAAAATGTAAATTTTAGTGAATTAATTAATATAATAAAAAGGTAGTTTATTAAAAGGTTACCCGGTCCAGGTAATAAGTAATCTGGTAGTATTTAATTTATTTTTTTTTCGGTATTAATCGGAACTTCCTTAATTTCGATAAAATTTCCGTTATTTGTTATATAAATTTAATAGTTTCGAATTTTTTATTATTATTTAAAATTTTAATTAAACGTAGTAATAAAACTTGAACTATTAATCGGCGTAGTAAGCTTTTATATAACCTTAATAATATTCGTAAGCTTTAAAATTTTATATATCGTTAAGCGCTTATTTACAATTTGGTTTTATCTTTTAATATAAGTACCGTAATATTACGGCTTTTTAAAATTATTTATCTTTTAAAATTCCTGTTATGGATAATCTATTATTAAAAATACCGTATTTATTATTATTAAATATTATGTTATCAATTGATTTATTAATAGCGGGGTCGGGTTTATTTATAAATATTTTTAATTAACGATTGATTAGTTGGAAATTAATATTTTTAATTTTTTATATGCTTAATACTTTTTAATTTCGTATTCTAAAATTGTCCTTAATTTTATTAATTTTAGTAGGATTCAGGATTATTAATTAGTTACTTAGTTTGTTTGGAATTTAGGTTTACTTTAACTTTTTAAAATTAACTTTAATAATAAGAACGTAATAATTAAGTTTTGGAATAATTATCACCGTATCGAACGTATAATAATAAAATGCCTTAAGGTACGTATTATTCTTATTTGGTATTTATTTTAAGAAAAGTATGTTAATTAAATATAAATGCTGGGAATTATATTAATTATAATTATTGGTAACCCTATTAAAACTCGATATTATAAATGGTAAATTATTAAGAAGAAATTTTAGATTATAATGGATGCTTAATTTAATATTAGTGTTATATTAACTGATTGAGGAAAAAAAGGTTTTATTATATTTTATATATGTTTAAATTATTCGGGGTAAATTTAGAAACTTACTTTTAAATATATTATTAAAAAATGTTCCGTATAATTAATTTATTTATTTAAGTATATAAAATATTTAACTTAATTTTATTTAAATCATAGGAATGATGGTATAAAAGTTTTAAATAATTTAATTAATATAATATATTTCCATTTTTGGGTACTAGTTAATCCTTAAATTTTATGGAGGGTTTTACGGTAATTCTTATATTGGATTTGTTAAAAGTTATAAATGTACGTTTCGGAATAATCGGTTCGATTATTTAAAGGTTAAATATTCGGGATCTTTTTAGGTTGAGAAGCACATCCATTTAAAGATTTATTTAATTATTAAAGTATTCGATAAGAGCCGTTTTCGGTTTATGGTTAAAAAATATGTTTTTAAATTTCGATATTTAACAAAAATCCGGGTTTTCAACTTTAAAGGTACTAATTGATTATAGAAAAGTATGGGTATTATGTAAAATAATCCTAAGTAAGGTAATAAAAAACCGCAACGAAACTTTATATTTTTAGGTTTTTTTTTAATTAATTACGTTAATCTTTTTCGTTCGTTTAATCGATTCGTTTTCGGTATTTTATTATTATCTATAATTACGTAATCCTTTAATTAACCATTAAATATTTATACCTTAATATTAGTTTTTATAAATTTTAAAGTTTTAAGTTATTAATTTTTAAGTGGTTTAATTTTCGTAGTATTTAAAGTATCCGACATAATACCATTTGGTTAATTTAGAAATGGCTTCGTTTAATTATTCGTTTATAAATCGATCGGTTTTTAATATTCTTTTTTATTTTTCATAAATTACTTTAATTTATTAATCTGGAAAGTGGTTTAATTTAGCGGTATTTTTTAACTTTATTTTTTTCTTTTTCGTTTATAAGTTTAGTAGTTTTAAGTCTTTAATCGTTAATTAGTTTAATAACTTTAATTATGTTTTCGGCGTTTTTTTAAAGTGGAATCTTTTATGTAATTAGGTTTTTTTAGGAGTATTAAGGTTTTAATTTATAATATGTTATGTCGGTAATACTCTTTCGATCGATAAGATTATTTTTAACCGTATAATAATTCGTAGGGGCTAAAATTATAACTTTTAGCGGTTGTATTATCGGGGAAGATCGTTTTCGGTAAGAGCTTAATTTATTTTTTGTTAATATTATTCGTCGTTTTTATTAAACTTTTAGCAATTAAGAGATTTTTTTTCGATTAAATTTTAAACGTATTGTAAGTTTTAATATTTTCGCCCGTATTTTTAAAACTTTTATTTATTTTAATTTCACTTAAAATGTTGTATCGGAAAAAAAATATATTCGTTTCAGAAGTTTTTAATTATAGCCGATATAATTAAACGTAAAGCTTCAATTTTTAGGTAGCTGAATAATTTGTATTTAGTTTCGAGAATAACCTTATAACCGTTATTGTTAAGTATAAATTGTAGATTCATTATTTAGATAGTAGTTATGTTAATGAGTTAAGAAAAGCCGTAGTTTTTTCAAAGCGTTAATTAACCGTTTTTTGGTATTTTAGATACGTAAATACCGCTTTTCGAATTTGTTTATATATTTTACGCTAGTAATAGGAAGCTGCTATACGCCGGTAGGTCGAATCTTGTCCTTTATCGCCGTAATATGTATGATATTATTTGATTATCGCATATTATTTTGGCTGGTTATTAATTATTTTATGGGCACCGTATCTTTGTTTATTTTGCGTACGAAAATCTCGTTTTGAATAAAATAATTTAAAATTTTCGCTTTAAAGGCCGGCTTTTTTTTCGGAATTATTTGTAGTCGATTAGGAAGATTTAATATGCTTAAAAATCTTACGTATTTTTGTAATTTTTTAAATTAATTGTTAATAAAAGGTTCTTACTTTGATCCGTGGCAATAAGTATTGTTATTATATTAGTTAAAATAAGATTACGATGAATAATGTTTAATTGGATATCAGTAAATCTATCGATTTTTCCTTTTTATTAATCGTTTAATGCGGTAAAGGTTTTAAGTAATTTTTCGATAATCCGTTGGCAGTTATATCTTTCTTTGCCAGGAATATATTTAATTTGGAAGTCGAATATTGTTATTTATGTAACTTAATGGGTAAAAAGCGTTTTAAGTAAAAAATTTATTAAATTATTAACTTAGGTTATTAATATTTTGGCGTCGGTTTTTAACATAAATCGGATTTTACAAATATGGTTTTGGAATTTTTTAATATTTTAAAAACGGTTCGATATTTTAGCTTGGTAGCGTTAAAATTTAATTTAGCGGTTTTTTAACTATTACTTTTAAAGCGGGCGGAATATTCCATTTTATTAATTATTTATTCGAAAATGTTTCCGAAACCGCCTTTGCTTACGTTTAATTTTATAATGATTTTGTTTATTGTAATGTTATAATTTAAGATGATTAAGGTTAAGCTTATCGTAAATATTTTTTAACGTTTTTTTATAATTTTATCACAATCAGGATTTTGAACGAAACATTAAATTTTTTTGGCCTAGTTTTATAAACGGTTCGATTTTTATGGTAAAATACGTAATAAAACTCCGATTGTAAATTATAAGATTTAAAAAAGGTTTAATTTCCGAAACGTTTTTATCTAGTTAAATTTTTATGATCTTTTTTATTTCAGCTGTATTTGGGTGGCGATTATTCGTTTTATAAAAAAATCCAATTATAATTATGGTTTTTTTTGGATATTATTAAGACTTTTTTATATTAATCGAAACCTTAATAAGCTTATAATTAACTAAGGTCTTATTAATATTATAGATATGTTTATAAATAAGTCGCCGAATTTTTGTGAAAAATATTTAGTTATCGTGTTTTATTTTCGGGCCTTTATTTTTAACGTCGTTAATAAATGGCCGAGTTATGTTAAATATTAAATCGTTTAAAATCCTTCCGACCGTACGAGAAAAATAAGCCTTAAAGTTGGTAAATTTTATAGGCATATTAGTATATTTAAGCAATTTTAAAGATCTTACGAAAATGGTTAGATTTTTATTAACCGGTGATAATATAACCTGATTGTAACTGGAAAAGAAATTTATTAAAGTAATTAAGGACTATATAGCAAAGTTTGCGGAGACTTTATCGCAGCTTTTTAGGATAAAGGCGTTTCGTAAGGTAATAACGTTTAATTTTATCGCAAATTAATTAATCGTAATTTATTATTCCTTTTCTGTATAAGGAATTAAGCGTTTTGTACGCGGTATAAGATTGTTCGAATATTTGTTTTTGTATTCGTATTCGTAATATTTTAATTAACTTATTTTTAAAGCTAGTCGGCATAATTATGTTTTTAGTTTATTACGTTTTATAAGGCATGTTATAATTTGATACATTATTGGATTTAATTTTGCTACATTTTTGCCAATTTTAAGTTAAGGTAACCTTTTTGCGGAATAACATCTTTTTAAAAAAATATTTTTCCGTACGGGTAAATTTGTTACCTAATTAATTAAAAATAACGTCGGGTTTTCTTTATTAAGTCGGATTTTTCGCCGTATAGTAATAAATCTGGGGAATAAGGTAATTAACGGAATACGAGGTTCGTCGGGGGGTTTTTTTTCTTTCTTTTTTCTTTTTCTTTTTTTTTTGGCTTTAATTAATAGTTCGTTAAATTTCCTTAAGCTTTTTAATTTTTCAATTTAGGTTTTTAAAAGGTATTAACTTATCGGATAGTATAGTATCGATAGGAATTACCTTTCTTTACTTCGGTTTATATATCGTATTAATCTTGCCGGTACCGTCCTTATTAATCTTTTTTCGTATTTGTGTTTATAAAATTCCGTATAAGGCGTATGCAAATTTTTATCGTTAAATTATCTTACTACCGTATTTCCAGGTTCCAGCCTATTTTTTACAGCTTTTTAAATATTTATCGGATTTCGATTAGCGCAAATATTATTAATCGAAAAGATATCTGGATTTATAACGTATTCATTCATTTTTTTCGTTTGTAAGTTTACTGTTGCTAATAAAATGGCTTATATTTTTTCTGGCTTTTTTCTAACGCCGATGTTACGAGTGACCCTTCCTTCCAGCTGGAACTAACGGAATAATGATTTTTATCGGACTAAACTTTAAACTTTTTTCTATTATTTCCGGATCTATATTAAATATTATCTTTAATTTAATTATAAAGTTAAATACTAATATTAACGGTTATGCAGCGAAATAGTCGCTAACGATAAACATAAAGATGGTAATTAATTGGTTACTTAACTAAATAAATGCCTCGATAATATTTTCGAATGAAGATTTTTTTGGCCAATTAAAACTTATAAGTAATATTTATATTTATCGTATTATTAAATTATATCGTTTAACGTCTAAGGCGATAATAAGGTTCCATTTGGTTTTTATATCGATAATTTTATTAATTAAGTTTTGGCCTCCTTTATGACTTACCTTAACTGTAAATTTCAATAACGGGCTAATATATTTAGCGGGGTTATATATTTACGTAAATTTGTTTTATAAAACCGCATTCCCTTTTTTTCGATAAAATAGGTTATATTAATCTTAATTATACGGTATTAATTTATAACGGAATCCTATCGCGACGG
Source organism: Monosporascus ibericus (assembly GCA_004154915.1). NCBI lineage: Eukaryota > Fungi > Ascomycota > Sordariomycetes > Xylariales > Monosporascus > Monosporascus ibericus. The sequence goes on from QJNU01000653.1 coordinate 26,782, forward strand.
TTTTAAAATTTGTATAGCTTTCGGAAAATTAATAGGAATAATCCGAGTATTATCCGAATTAGTTTTAGGCGACTTTTTAGTTTTATAAATATCGTCTTGCCGATTAAAGTATCGCATTTTTTAAAGCGATTAAATAAGCCCGGTAAGTTATGGATTTATTTTAAGATTTCTTTCCAGATCGGAATTTATTAATCGATATTTTGACTATTAAGAATCGAGGGAAATTATATTATATTTAACGTAGATTGATTATTAAATATTTTTAAGTAAATCGTATATCCGTTATCGTTTCATAACATTAATTTTATACTTTTCATATTTCTAAATAAATGGTATTTATATATATTATATCCAGATTGTAAATAACATTAGCAAATACCATAATTAAAGCGGTTATATTATTTTTTAGATTTAAATAACCGCTTCGATAATTTTTACGATTTCGGTAATTATTTCGGTTGCGGTAAAAGCTGAATTGATTAAAATTATACGGTTAAAAATTTATTGTATTAATCGAAAGGTGAGTACCATAAATATAAGCCTCAGATACGTTTTTTCCTGGTAACGCGTAATGTTATAAATTTTAGGTAGTTTTTTGTCGTTATTATTTAAGTTATTAAGTTAAATAAAGCCCCTTGTTATCTTTATAATTAATTTTAAAACGAATCTTTCCTTATTATCGGTTATGGCTTTCATATATAAGCAATTTAGCTTTATTAAAAACTTAATCTTTAAGTAATATCGTTATATTATCGTAATTTGTTATATAATAGTTTTCGAGCTTTGAAGAAGAATTATTAAGAACTTTTTAAAAATAGCCCGCAGATAATCCGTTTAATAAGCTTTCTGTATATTCGTTTTTCTTTAGCTATTTTTCCTTTTAGTTCAAACTTTCCAGTATATTTTCAACCTTAGTAATATACTTTAGATAATATTTGTAAATTTGATCATGTTTATTACGTTAAATTTACTTTGTTAAAGTTTTTAATCCGTCCTTTATAATCCGGATTTGCTTTGAGTTTTATAGCTTAAAAATAATTTTAATTCTGGTTTTTATGGTAATGTTATCTGTCCAGAAAAGTAGCTTAACGATCATTTTGGATTTTGTTAACTTATATTTCTTAAAAAATTCACTAACCCTTTTAAATTAATCGGTAGTTTTAATTCTAAAAGAACGAAGATTCTGAAAGGTGAATAAATCCGGAAAAATTATTAAAAACACAATCCGGTTCGTGAAGTTTATTAAGAAGCCGTATTTTTAAAATTAATTTATTTAAAGGATATAACGTTTAATATCGGTACCGTAAGTTTTATAAATGATTTAAAGATTCGTAAGATTATGTATTCTTTTATTTTTACGGGGTTTTAATCAAGATTTTAGGAATTACTTAAGAGCTCGAATTCCGTATAAGTTTTAAGGATTTAATCGGATTACTTAAAAGCTTTTTTTATTAACTTTATTTCTATAAGGGGTTTTTATTAATTAATATTAAATAATAATATTTAAAGCAGGACTTTAATCTTTTTTTAAAATACGGAAGTCCGGTATAGGTAGAAGGTTTTATTATCGCTTAATTTAAATAATAATTTTAAAAAGCTTTAACGGGGTTCTAATAAACCTATTAAAACTTATTTCAATATAATCAGATTTATTAATCCGAAAATTATTCGAGTTTTAAACCGCCGGGTTAACAGAAATAAATATATTTAAGCATAAAATAAATAATTATCCGTTAAGCTTATCTTAAATATACTTTTGTTTTCTTTTATTACAAAAAAGAAAAATAACGTTTTCCTTTTATTATTTATCTTAACCGTTTTATTTTAATTAATGTATCGTTTTTGGCCTATATTATAGTAGGTTTTCTTCAGCTTACTTATTAATATTTCCATTATTAACCTAAATGTTTTGATGCTTATGTTCACTAAAAGTAGCAGGTTTTAAATAATAATTCCTAATAATAACCAGATAAAATATTATCCGATTATCGTTAACAAGGACCAAAATATAACATTTATTATTTATTTCCTAACTTTCGCATTATATTAAAAGATATTAAACTTTTTTCGTACTTTCTTTTTCGTCCGTAATATTAATAACTTTATAACCTAAATTCTTTTCTTACTTAAACTCCCAACTTATTTTATATCGTTAATTTTGTTATCGGGTTTATTATTTAATTAATCAAAATCCGAATAATTACGTCGTTAACGATATAACTATAGCTTTAATAAGCTTAATCTAAAATATTTCGTAATTCTAATTATTACGTTAATATTTACATAACGTAATTTGTTTTCTAATTTATATAATCGGTTTAAAACTTAATTAATTTATATTCCGAAGCCGGTTACTTTCCGCGCTTTTGCTCCTTTATCGTTTTTTAAATAAAGCCGTATCTAAAAGTAAGGCATCGTATAATCTTAACTTAGCAACTTTTTTATTGATCGTAAAGAAAGTTACGGCGTTATCGTCGAACCTTATCCTTTTCTCATTCGTCCAATTCGCGTATCGTTATTAAGTTGTTATATTCGTAATCGTAGCCGTAATTATAATCGAGATTACGTTTTAATTAAGACTTTATGCTTTCCGTTTAATAATTGGAAATCGTAAGTTACTTCGGTAACTAACTAAACTCAATTTCCTTGCATTAGCAGCTAAATAAATTAAAATGGGGCAACTCAGTTCTAATTAAGGCATAATTTAAAACATATTACGATTAAGCCTGCGGTTAAAAAAATTTAAAAGTAACGCAAACTATATTATGTGGTGTTAAATCTATATATAAAGCGAAAATAAGTGTTTCTGGTATCTCTAAAGTTGCGCCCAGCAAAAAATGAAGTTCTAGAAATACATAACTGGTAATAACTAATCGATCGGGAAAGCCATATATACCCGGCTCTGCACCTTGCATCATTTTACTACTTATAAAATCGACCTAAAATAAATGAAGTTTATAATTAAAATTATATATACTTATCTCGATTCTTAAAAATCATTATACGTTCTCATCTTTTATAAAAATATACGAGTGTTTATCTTTGGTAAATTAATTAATCGATGAAGTGTTTTTCTTTTTCACTGTAAATAATAATAGTAATTTCTTATTTAAAAAATAGGAGAATTATAAAAACCAGGTTAAGTTTTAAATATTTAAGTATATTAGTAAAGTCTTTTTATTATAATAAAGCGATTCCTTTTCTTCGTATAACATCTTTCTAGTTTCAAATATCTCTTTACATTATAAATATTTTTAGTGTGTTTTTAACTATATTTATAAAGTAGGTTTACGTTAAGGTGCCATGTTAGTAAGTCGGTTATATCAGTAAGTCGGCTACTTTTTAAATAAATCTACATACTTATCTTTAACCGCCTTTTTTAATATTAATATTAAAGAACGTTTTACAAAAGAAATTAAAATATATTTAACTTTCCAGCCACAAAAAGGAACCCGGAATTTGGGTTTAAACGGTTTAATTTTGTATATGAAATAGCTCCATTTATATTATTAAACCAATTTAACGGCAAACCTTCCCGAACTGCTGGTTTTTTTTAATTTTACGAAAATTAACGCGGACCCCAGAAAAATCGGTTATCGACCAAATTGTTAACTTAGATACACGAACGATCTTTTATCGGACTTTAATATATTAAGATATAGCGAATTTGCTACTAACGTAGCGCGTTACGGAACTCATCGAAATTTGCTAATCGTCCAAATTTATTAAACCGTATAAAGAACTTAAAACGCGTCTAAATCGAAAATTAATTATTAAAAGGCATACTACGAAGACTTGAAAATACTTTATAAATAATTCGAATTTATTCGAGTTATAATTATGAAATATGATACCGTAAAAAAGGTTATTCATAATTTTAATAAAACAACCTTTTTATTAAAACATTTTATAATATCGGATATAATAATTTGTCACAGGCCACGCAGCTCCTACACCGCTGCGCCAAAAGGACAGAGATTGACTGGTCGAGAGAACCCAGTCAATTGTAGGAGCTTATAGCTTGAGACCCCGCAGCCCAAGCCCCACATCTGGGCACAGCCTAGCCTATTACATAATTACAAATATGAAAAAACGAAAGAAACGTAAATAAACGTAATGTAAAACGGGGAATAAGTTTATAATTATATACGTTATGAATTTGTAATGTTGGGGTTTATTACTTTTATTAGTTTAATTGAAAGAAATTATTTTAATTTGTAAGATGGAAATATTCATTATTACTAGATTGAAAGTTCGGTATAAATTAGAATAATGAAATAAACAACGAATTAAGTTTAAATAGGTTTAATATTTCGATAAGCATATGCGAACGGGTATACAAAATTCGAAACGGGGTTTTTTTTTCCGACGCTATAAAAATTATTATTCGATCGAATTCGAGAAATATTACGCGAATAACGATATTATTACATTATATATATATATATATATATTTCAATTTTATGCTTCTGACGCATTTTATTTCGTTATATTAAAACGCGTTTATTCGCTTTCTATCGAAAATTTAATAGGACGTTATTTATTATCTTTATATTATAAAAAAGACCTATCTCGGTTTTACCGAAACGTTTAAAGTCATTACAACGTTCCGTAATATTATACCCGGATTCGCAAGAATTAAATCTATTTTATTGAATTTTAATAACTTTTTTTTTTCGAAATAAAATATTTTCCAGTTATATTTATACCGACCTTGTTTTTTGGCTTATTATTATTAATTTTATTGTGCCGCCTGCGAAAACGGTTACAAATATGCGTAAAGTAATAAAATAAATTCGTTATTTATAAAAAACCTTTTAAAAACCATTAAGATATTTCGTTAATAAAAGATTATGTATTACTTTTATACAAAGTAGCTTTTTTCGGGAAAAGCTACTTACTTATACGAAACGAACTATATTTTAAGCAAACGTTAAAAACTTTAAAATCAAAGTCGTTAAAAATGAGAAATATTTATTATATAAAAAGGATAAGCTTTTCTGGCCGAAAAGGAAGGAGCCGGTAAAAAAGTAGAACTAATAACGATTAAAGGTGGTTATGATAAAAGGGTTAAAACGAAAAAAAGGAAATAAAGCGTTCATAGCAAGCCCGGATATAATGCGCATGCTTTTAAGGAAGTTATAAATACGTTTACCGAAAACGAATGGGATTAATTTAAATTAATTTGTTACTTTATGGTTATTTTATATAAGTTTGTTGTCGCGGACTGTTAAAAAGTAACCGGCTTACTAATATGACGGACTTACTAATATAATACCTTAACGAAAGCTTTTTTAACGTTATATTATCTAAGCTTTAGGTTAAATTTAGTCGTAGTAATAATTAAAATCTAAACTAACCTCTTAGATAGCATAAATATAATTTTTTTAAAAGCGTTTTTAAGTTATTAATTACTTCGTACCATAAAACTGCGCTTATGTTTTTGATGTTAATTATATGTGTAAATTTTTTTAAACTTCGTTTTTTTAAGAAAGAATTAATTAGTAACTTAAAAACCTTTTTCATACTTTTATAAATATGTTCAATCCACTTTAGGAAAAGATTTTATCGGGTATGTATTTGACTTTTTATAGTTTTGTAACGGTAACGGTAAATCTTATTCATGTACCCAACCTTGTAATGTAAATACCGTTTCTATTTTTAGTGTATTAAACCTTTCCAATTTAAATAATACGTGTTTTATAGTTTCGTCCAATTATAGATCGTATTAGTAAAATAACTTAGTCGTTTTATGTTAAACGCGGGTTTTTATATTTTTATAATCGTACTCATAATTACTTCTTCGATACGAAACGTACGGGAAGCTTAAGTTTTTGATCCGTAAGGTACTTTCGTTTTTTACCGTTACTTTAAGTGAGATAACGTAACAGAAATTGAAGGTTACCTTTATTTTTTTCGTTGAGGCAATAATCGTAATAATTATCAAGGTAAACGCTAGCGGAGATAATCATCCAGGGAATAGTCATAATTTGAATATAACGGTCGTATAGGGATGATTAATCTCATATAATGTGCCAAAAAAAAATTCTCGTCCGTGTTTTTAACCGTTTCTACTGCTTTAAAACTTTTTTTCCAGCCTGTAATTAAATTATTTTACGTAAGCTTTAACCTTTTTTCTAAATAACATTACGCAGTTATTAACTTTTAAAAAGATATGCACTACTAGAATCAACTTGAAAATTCTTTTCGGTGAAGCAAAGCAGATTATCCTTAAAATTATTAATGTAATCGAAGAACGTAATTTTCTTATTAAATTAAATGTTTCGGATAATAATAACTTTATTCCTTAACGGGTTTTAAATTTCGTGTAATATTTATTAGCCGGTAACGGACTTATAAATTTATGTATACTTTAAAACTTGAGTTTTAAAGATTTCCTTTAAAATGATAATCGCTATTACGAAAACCATATGAATATAACCTCGAAAGTAAAGTTATTAACTTTTCGGAATACATATCATAACACCGTTTTTATACGCTAGATAATACAATAAATTTTATATAAGGCGTGCTAGAAACGCGTATTTAAAGGTACGGTTATATAAATATATTACCTTTTTAAAGACGTAACGTACCACATGGGCGAGCTATACACACGGGCGAGCTGTACACTTTTTTCACCATTTTAACTATTCAACTTCAATTACTTATTTCTTAACAACCATAATATAAAACGACTTACAAAAAAAGCGAAAATAAACTTAGCCGTTTAGGTTAAAAAGCAAAATCCGAAACTTAATTATAAAAAGCTTAGTTTTATTTATAACGTTCCATTTATTACCTTAAGAACGCGAATTAACGGCAAACCCGCCCGAGCCGATATTATTCCTAATTCGCGAAAATTAACGTTAACCGAAAAAAAATCGATTATCGAAAAAATCCTTAACTTAAATACGTAAACGTTTTTTATCCGGTTTTAATATGTTAAAGATATAGCGAATTTGCTGTTTAGCCAGCGTACCGTAAAACGCGTCGGGGTTAATTAAGCGTTAACTTTTATACGACGGCAAAAAAAACTCAAAACGCGTTTAAATCGAAAAATCGATTATTAAAAAGTATTATGCGAAGATCCAAAGGTATTTCGTAAGTAATTTAAGCTGGTTCAAGCTATAATCGCAAAATACGGTATCACAAAAAAAGATATTTACAACTTCGACGAAACGGGCTTTTTAATAGGGCTTTTAATAATATGCGGCATGGTAATTATAAACGCCGAAAAACGTAAAAAATTTAAATAAGCATAATAAAATAATCGGGAATAAGTTATAATTATATAAGCTATTAATTCGTAAAGTTAAGTTATACCGTTATTTATTATTTTAATAAGGAAAACTTACCTTATTTTTTAATATCGCGATAACTTATTATTAACTTATTAAAAAGTTAATATTAATTTTAATAGTTAAATAATTAACGAATTAAGTTTGGAATAAATCCAACATTTTAATAAATATATTCGGATACGTATAAAAAAAATTAAACATTTTTTTATCCTTAACGGTTACGAAAACTATTATTTAATCGAATTCGAAAAATATTACGTAAATAACGATATTATTATTTTTTATATATCCGCGTATTTTTTTTATCGGCTTTAATTTTTTAACTTATTTTATTTTTCCGTTTTAAAACGCGTTTATTCGCTTTATATCGAAAGTTTAATACGACGTTACCATACTTATATTACGAAAGAAAATTTCCTTGCCGGTTTTTATAACGCGTTTAAAGTTATTATAACGTCCGATAACATTAAATCCGGATTTGTAAAAGCTGGACTTATTCCATTCGATCCTAATAACGTTCTTTCCAAATTAAACGTTTTTCCGGTTATGCCTATACCGACGGTTTCGCCACTTACTTCCGCCGGTTCCATTTTTTTTTTTCCTATAAAAACCCTTAAAAATATCCGTAAAATAACAAAGTAAGAACGTTACTTATAAAGAAAGATTAGAAATTACTAGGGTAGCTCGCCGACAAAAATGGTGGAATCGGTTAATCTTTTAACAAAAAATAACCTATTGCTTTTGTACGAAATAGTTTTTCTTCGGGAAAAAATTGCCTAATTACGTAAAACCAACCATCTTTTTAACAAACGCCGAAAGACCAAAAATAAACGTTTTCAAAAAAAAGGAACATTTATTATATAAAAAAGATAAGCTTTTTTAGCCGAAAAAGAAAGGGGTGGTGAAAAATTATAACTAATAGCGGCTAAGGGTAATCGTCACAAAAGGGTTAAAACGAAGGAACGGAAGTATGGCGTCTGCGGCAAGCCCGGACATAATACGCGCACTTATAAAGAAGCTATAAATACGTCTAGTAACGGAAAATTCGATTAGTTTAAATTAAGTTATCGCGTTATAGTTGTTTTATTTGGATTTATTATTATGGAATGCTAAAAAAGTGTGCAGCTCGCCCGTGTGTACAGCTCGCCCGTGTGGTACGTTATACGATTAGCAGTATAAGTAACTTAACGTTATTTCATATGTTAGTCGTTATTTTTTAATTATATTCTTTAAACGATTTATATATACCCCCGTTTTAAGCCCGGGTATATAATGCTAAAGCTTTAAATTTAATACTAAATAAAAACAGAGGATTAAAACAGATCTCGCAATTGAAATTTCTTTTAAATCTTCGTTCGCGTATTCGATTATTTATAACGAAGACTTTGTCTTAGCTTTAAAACAAATATACGAAGTCTCGAAACTTTATAATTAATATATTTTACTTTCGGTGCTTTATATAAATATTTTATAATAAGCTACAATACTTATCGACACGGAATATAACGAACACATATCTTTTAAAGTTATTTTCGAAGTTGATAAAATTAACGGGAATTTTTATTTTAATCGGAAAGTTCAGTTTTAAAGTTCGAAACATATTTATCTTTTCGATTTATCTTATTATATACTTAATATTCCATTTTCTTGAGTACGCTGTATTGAACTTTTATAATATAAAAATTTAATTAAGCGATTATTTCGAAGCTTAAAAAAATCCAATCGTAGGTATTATATAATACCATAAGTTATGCATAATAATGTTTTCGTTTATAAGTTAATACTTTATTTATAAATAATAAAAGTTACCTAAAGTATTACCACGTTATATTTTATAATAACGAATTAATTAAATCGATTTTTTGCCTTAAAAACATCTCGATTATATTTCTTTGGGATATAATTATTAATCCTTCAGTTCCTTGTTTAAAAAAGCTTTTCTTCGGCATTATCGGCATAATATTAAGTTGCATATAAATTGTTCGTAATAGGTTACGTAAAAATTGAAAATGCTTTCGTATTACTAAAATATCGAAATCATATATTAACCTTTGCGTACCTTTAAATCAAGATAGAAATATTACTCAAGTTTATTCAGTTACTTTATAGATTGAATATAAGGTTTACGAGCCTTTTAATAACGTTAGTATTAAATATTATAAGGTTTAAATGCAAAATTAATATATCTTGTTAAAAGTAAACAGAGAACTTTATAACATTACGTTAATCGATAAGTAAAAAAACCGTAAAACCTATCTTAACCAGCGTTAAAAATTAATCCGCTTTTATTATTAAAATTGTTTCAAAAAATTAAAAAAAAAATTCTTTATTTTTAAAGGGTTAATTAAATATATTCTTTTATAAACTAAATTAGATACTATAATATTTTTTTAAAACTTTTTAAAAAAACTTTATTAAAAACTTAGTAAAATGCATAATAATACTAAGATAAGTTATAAGCAGGGGTTAAATAAGCTTTATAACTAATACCTTAAGTATTCGATTTATTACGTGTTCGTTTATTAATATTTCGAGTTTTATAAAAATTTCACAATTGTTTTATCACCGCCTTCGCTAAGAGTTTTAATGTGAGACTGTTAATTATAATACAGGCTCGGAACTTCCACTACTTTATGACTTGTTTTTTGGCACGTTATAATAACTTACCTAATTAACTTAATTATAATATATCTCATTGATTTAAATGGATAGTATTTCTTTCCGCTAATTATATCTACGTCTCTTTAACAAGTATATGTATTATATTAAGGCTTATTTCGAACGTAATATCGCCTTTCCTTCTTTTGAACTCGCATACGACTAACTACTCTCTAAAACGTTTTAGTTAATATTGTCCCTATTTCGAAACTTTTAAAGCCGACTGACAAGGAAACTATTACCGACCTAGTTCTCAACCTATATATGCGAATGTTTCTTGTCTGGCTTTAATACATAGAAGATATTCGCAAAATCCGTCATATCAGACAGCTATAGAGATTTGTTATATGGCGCGTTGCAGGGCGCGTTACAAGGCTATGAGATAAGGCTGTAGGGCTTATTATAGAACGCGTTCCAGGGCGCATCATAAGGCGTATCGAGCTATTATAGGACTTATCGGAGCCAGAATTCGATCGTACGTAATTAAAAGGATAAAATAGACGATTTTTTAATAAAAAACAATTATTTGATACACGGAATAGACAAGTTTTTTAAATTAAAAAAAAACGTGGTAGTAAAAAGCGCTGTTAATAGTTATTACAGTTTCCTATTATACGAAGATTAAGAAAACGAATGATAATATAACGTCCGTAATAAGCTTTAATATAATGCGTATATTTATTAAAAAGCTATAAATAAGTTTAACGAAAAGGAATACCTTTAATTTAAATTAATTAAATATATTATAATTAAGTTATTTATATAGGTCGTTACGAAGTGCTAGAAATAAGTTGCGAGCTTATAAAAGTTACGATCTTATATCTAATGTTATATGAAATACTAGTTATATTATTATACTAATTTAATTACAGGTGCTATTATATGTTTATAACCTTAAATAGCTTAGCTACGCAACATGTATAGGCCGATTAATAGGTGGCGTTTCCCGATATAAGGTACGCTACGCACCCCCCAGCTAGCTGATACATTTCGCTATGGGCCTTCTAATGGTAATTCAGTATGGAAGAAGCCCGTATAGTTATTCTTTTGCCCATAGAGGCTATGGTTATTACGTCGCAGCCAGGAGAGTGTTTTGGCTAATTAAGACATACGGTGACCAACGGATTCAATTACAGATACGATATTTTCAGTTGATTTTAAAGCTCTATTAAGCTTAAACGCCCCTAACTATTTTAATTAGTGTCGATGCAATAGAAGCCGAAGCTCCGAATAGTTCGTGCAGTGGATTTGCAGCCCAAAACACGTTTCTAAACTGAATTCGAATCAACTATCTGTCGTAAGCTGTAGGTTGCCCAAGCCTAGCAGCAAGCGCGAGAAAGAGACACCCAGGCTTCACCACTGAGCCATTAGAACTTAGTCGAAGTTATAAATATCTTTTTTAAAATGCTATATTTAGCGTTTATAACTCGAACAGATATAAATTATTTGTGAAATCTTTTAGAAATTATACGTAATATTCTTAAATAATTATCTTTTCGATTTATACGCGTTTTAATTATATGTATATTCTTTTGACCGCCGAATAAAGTTCGACGCGGAATTAATTCTGCCGAATATCGTAACGCATTAATTAAGTAATAAAATTCGCTATATTTTTAACATATGAAAGTAGGATAAGAAACGTCCGCGCTTTTAAGTTAAGAATTCTGTTAATAGTAGATTTCTTTTCAATCGGGTTTAAGTTTTACAAATTGAAAATAGTACTAAATCGGCCGAGTTTATTATTAAATCCCGTTTATAAAGTAATAAATGAAAGCTTATAAATGAAATTAAACTTTATATAAATAAGGTTCGGATTGTTTTTTAAGCTTAAGCGGTAAGGCGTATTTTTCTTCTTTTAATAGCCGTTTCACAGTATTAATATTAAGAATTAAACAATTGACGTTAAATAATTATCATAGTAAAAGAGCGCACAGCTATCTTATATATACAGCTGGCTTGTATATATATTATAGAAAATTCATTATATAATATATTATATTAAAATATGAATGTAGCTGAGGTAATTGCTAATAAGAAGGTCACTTAAGTAACAGCGAGCTAGGCGCGTTAGGTCTACTATTTGTATATACGTAGCTAGACCTTCGCCTTTTTAAGCCTTTCTTATATATAGAACAAAAAGATTAATCACAGATTAATAGGGATAAAAACGGTGGCTTTACATATTAAGTTTAACTTTTTCTAATTTACATTTATATTTTTAATACTAATAGCATGCTAATAAAAACCGCCTTATTTTATAAAACAATTATTAATTTTTATTAAGAACAAATAATCTTTAAAATAACAAAGTCAGTTAAAAGGGTGAGCTTCTAACTACGGGATAGCAGAGAACGCGTTAACTTATTAAGATTCGGCTTTATTTTCTAGGTTGTAGTGGCGCCTGCAGCGCAGCTATAACTAAGGTTCTTTAAAAACTGAAACTTTAAGTACCGACCTAGAAAAGATCTATAAATAGACCTATAAAAAATGTTTAAAAATCAGGCCTGTTAGCGAATTGTAATTTTTTCGCCTCGTTTTCCGTATTTTTATATAAACGTTGTAACGGCGCACACTACCGAACGGCGCCCTTTTTAGCATTCCGTAACAACAAATCAAAATAAAATAACTATAACGTAATAAATTAAATTAAATTAATCGGAATCTTTTTACTAGACGTATTTATAGCTTTTTTATAAGTACGCGCATTATATTCGAGCTTGCCACAGATGCCATATTTCCGTTCGTTCATTTTAACCTTTTTACGACGATTACCTTTAGCCGTTATTGGCAGCATTCTTTTACCACCCTTTTTTTCGGCTAAAAAGCTTATTCGTTTTATATAGTAAGTATATCTCCTCTTTGAAAGCGTTCATTTTTAGTCTTCCGACGTTTGCTTAAGATAAGATGCGTTTCGCATAACTGGAGGCTTTTTTTCGACAAAAGTGGCTTTATATAAAAGTAATATATAACTCTTTATTATAAAATTAACTAACCTAATTACTTTTATTAACGAATTGACTTAATCATTCTTTATTATTTTTTTTAAAAAAAACCCGTTTTTATTTTATTATTTTACCGATATTGTTAAGGGTTTTCGCGGGCGGGAAAATAAAACTAGCAAAGGTAAACGAGGAAACCGTTAATATGAATATAACCGGAAATCTTTCAATTCGGAAAAAGCGTTATTAAAATTAAATAAAATAAATCCAGCTTTCGCGAACCCGGATTTAACATTATCGGATGTTATGATAACTTTAAACGCGCCGTAAAAATTAAAAAGGAAATTTTTTTATAATATAACGTCTCACACCACCTCGCGGTACACTCTTTGGCACCTCGCAGGAACGAAATCAAATAAAGCAACCACAACGCCATAAATCAATTTAAACTAATCGGATTCTTCTTCGCTAGAGGTATTTACAACTTCTTCATAAATACGCGCATTATGTCCGGGTTTGCCGCAAACGCCACACTTCCGTTCTTTCGTTTCAACCCTTTTACGACGATTACCTTTAACCGCTATTAACTGGGATTTTTCACCACCCCTTTCTTTCTTAACCAAAAAAACTTATCCTTTTTTTATAATAAATGTTCCTCCTTTTTAAAAACGTTTGTTAAAAAGATAATTCGTTTCGCGTAATTAGGCGGTTTTTTCCCGAAAAAACGCAACTTTATATAAAAACAATAAATTACTTTTAATTAAAAAATTAACCGATTTAACCATTTTTGTCGGCGAGCTGCCCTGGTAATTTCTGATTTTTTTTTATAAGTAACGTTTTTACTTTGTTACTTTTTAAATATTTTTAAAAGTTTTCGCGGGGGGGGGGGGGAAAAAAAC
>QJNU01000654.1:0-40536 GCA_004154915.1 Monosporascus ibericus
ACAGAAATACGATTACCGACCGAATTTCCAACCCGTATACGCGAGCGTTTTTTGTACGGCTTTAATACGTGGAAGATATTCGCAAAATGGAGGGTAATAGGGCTTGTTAAAAGACGCGTTGCAAGGCTGCGGGGTAAGGCTGTAGGGCTTGTTAGGGCGCGTGAGGGGGCCCGTCGGGGGGCGCGTCGCGGTATTGCAGGACTTGTTGGAACAACAATTCAACCCTACGTAGTTAAATGGTTAAAACAAACGTTTGTACTAAAAAAAAACATTTACTATACTGGATAAATACGTTTTTTCGGTCGGCAGAAAGGTGGTAGTAAAAGAAATGCTGTTAATAGCTATTGGAAGTAGTTGTCGCATATAGGTTGGCAGGAAAAAATAACAATATAACGTCCGCAACAAGCCTTAATATAATGCGTGTATTTGTTCCAGAGCTATATATATAGTCAGCGAAAAAGAATACCGTCGATTGAATCAATTGGATCTGTTATGGTTGAGTTATTTGGATTAGTTATTGCGAGGTGCCAAAAAACGCGCCGCGAGCTTGTATGCGCCGCGAGCTTGTGTATTACGTTATCCGGTAGCTGTAGCCTTAAATCTTCAAATTCCTTATATATAATAATTCTTAGCATAAAGGGTTACTTTTTATAGGCCTGCCGTTTTTCGTTTAAACGAATTAGGAATTTTTATTCTTTTTTATTAAAAAACCAGGATACGATAAAGTTGGTTTTAGTGGTCAATTTAGCGATTTTTATACCGTTACTTAGGTTAAAGTTATATCCCGATTTGGTTATATTAGCTTAAGAGATTTATTTATTTTTCGTTTCCGAATTAATTAGCTGCAAGTTTAATAGCCGTATAAAGGCGTAAAACGTTCCGTTAAAGGTTAAGAAAACTGCCGTATTAAGGTGGCCGAGGAGCATTTCGATAAGAAATCTTACTTTTGCTTTATAATCCGTTTAATAATTACGTTTATAATCTTTAATGAACGAATTTAGGTATTTAGCTAAGTTCTTAATAACTTGTTTCTTAACCTAGATTTGTCGTTTTATTTCGTCGAATCGGAAAGTAATAACTAAAGTTGTAATATCGGGTTAAGGTTAATTAACGACCTTTTCATTAGTAAGGTTTATTACTAAAGGAGCCTAGATATTAATAGATTTTTTCCTTTATTCCGTTATAATTATACGAAGTTTAAAGGAGTAAGTGGCTTAAGCTGTTAAGTATATTAAGTCATATCGTTAAAAACCCTAATGGGTTGCTGTGGTATGGTAGGGGCTTCCATCTTCGACGATTGTTGGTGATTGCCAGCGATCACAAGATTTAGCCTTGGTGTTTTTAGCTTGGCTAGTGGCGAATTCGCCAAGAGCGCCAAAAGTTAGAAAATTTGGTGTGATGCACGCTTAAGCATTAACAGCTCTAAACGCACGGATGAAATATAGAAGGAAAGGTGACTGACTACTGCTAACATAAACCGTACGACTAGGTTTAATAGTTGGTTAAACCCCTTAGCCGTCACACTTAACCGCCGTCAAAAGACTATTTAAAAAAAAAGACTTAAAATCGGTATTTCGAATAATAGGCAAGCGCGAAAAAACCAGATATATATAAAAAGATACGCCTTATAACGGCATTAAAAACGTCGAAAGAACCTAAGTTTTTAAAACATATATTATATTAACTTATAACGGCTCGAACAGGATACAGAGGTTTAGCTTCGTATTACCGGCGTTTCGATTAGGAAAACGTTATTTTAGATTACTTTTACGGGCGTAAAAAAACTTTATAACATTTAATCTTTTACCGGAAGATAAAAATACCGAAAATATGACAATGGCGCCTAAAATACGATAAACTAAAAGTTTTAGCCGAATTAGGATATTAATTACGGTTAATTATTAACTCGGTAAGTTTTGCGTAATACGTAAAAGTTACCGATTTTTTTATACAAATCTGCCCGCGTTTTTAAATAAACACCTTTTTATTTTTTTATTTTTTTATTTTTTTATTTTTTTATTTATTACTTTCTTTATTTTAATTAAGTTATACTTTTAAATTTTTTCTTTTATCTTTACCGAAACCTAGTACGTTAAAAATAATAACCAGATTAAAAGCAGGAATTACCTCTTAAGATAGTAATTATCAACCTTACGAGGTTTCCGAAAATATGTGTTACGAAACAGAAAGGACTCCCAGGCCAGAAATGAGACCCTAGGAAGGTGACCCCGACGGGTAAACCTCGGCCCCACTAAATGGTCTCTGTCAACGCGACAAAGACCATCCAAAGACTCCTAGGAGACCATACAGAAAGGCTGCAGAGACCTTAAAAAGATAAAAGGGATATATATGAACCAAGTTTTCTATGTAAATAGCACCTATTTAGTTTCGCTCCTTAGCTATTAATCTAAACCTCCAAATAAAAACAGTCGCGCTTTACTATAAAAAAAGGGGTTTAAATCTTTTTAACGAATAAACCCTTAATAAATCATCTTTCGCCTTATTATTACCTGCAAATCAAAACCCTTTTTAGATATTGCTTATACCTTTAGGTAGATGTATTATAGGTTCGTTACATTTTAATAACTTTTTAGTTAATAGCCGACGGATGATTCCAAGCCTAATTAGGTATGAACTTTCTTGAATTTAGTAAAAACGATATTATAAAACGACGTTTAAAAGAAAAATAATATACCCGATTCCTGTTATGAGCCAGTAAGGGATTAATAACCAGATTAAACGACTTACCTTTTATCGAAAAAGTTCTTTAATTAATTAATTACGTCATGCTTTTTATAACCCGAAATAGAGGAAATCCTTTTTCCTTTTAAACCTAGTATCTAACCCCGGCTTTAAAGGATATTATTAAAGTCCAAGGAAATTCGGAAAAGGAAAACAAACTAAAAATCTAGAACCTTTAGGGTCCAAAAGGAAAAAAAAGAGAGCTTTCTACTAAAGAGAAAATAAAGATCTTCTTACGTAAAATCCAGGCCCTAGAAAAAGATATAAAAAAAACCCTAACCCCTAAAAAAAGAATAACTTAATTTACTTAAGAAATAAAGATAAGGACCCCCGTACCCCCATTATTCGACCCCAATCGGTACCGCGAAGTTATTATCTCACCTTTTAGCTATTACGGAATGCCGGAAATTAAGGGCTATAACCGAATTATTTCAAAGCCTTATGACAGAACTATAATGTAAAAGGATTTTTCGTTTAAATTAAAATTTACCTTAAGTTTTAGTAAAGTTCCCTAACGGAAAATTATTAAAAGGTAATAGCTATCTTTTAGCTACCTGCTGGACGAATTTTCTTATAGTTCGAACTAAGTATAAAGGATTATCTGGAAAATTACCTTGAGGAATCCTTAAATATTACCAATTATATTTTTAGCGATTACCGGTACTTTAAGGATCAAATGCGAGTTATATTTAGAGATCTAAATAAAAAACAGCATGCGGTAAAGCAACTATACTTTTTTTACCAGATAAAATTAGCTGCAGAATATACGACCGAATTTAACCGCTTAACCGTAATTTCTAATTTATTAAAAAGCGCGTTATTTTATCCTTTTTATGATAGCTTAAAACTTTAAGTTAAAAACGAAATATATATAATACCTCAAATAGGATCCTTTAAGAAATATATCGACAAAGCAATTATTGTTAACCGACGTACCTTTAACCAGTACTTCGAAAAAAAAGGAATTAATAAACGAAACGATAATAAAAGCTTTAGCAGCCAAACCCAAAAAAATAAGGGGACGCCTTAAAAGAAAGCAAGTACCGTTTCGAAAAAGCCCAAAAAATAAGTCCGACATAAAGTATTTTAACTATACCAAAAAGGGACATTTTAAAAGCGAATGTCGCTTTCCCGCTAAAAGGAACTTCAAAAAGAGAGGAATTCTTTAACCTTAAAAGAAAGCCAAAGCGGCTAAACAAAAAACCGACAGTAAAGTAAAAAAAGAAAAAAAGAAGAAGTTAGTTTAACTTCCTTCCAGCCAGAATTTACTATCGCTATTATTATTTAAATCCAGAACGACATCCTAAAGTATAAAGATTATTCTATTTGCCAAGACTTTAAGGTTAAAGCCTGGAAGTATTAACTCAGACAGACGGCCTTTAGGACAGCTATAAAGTTAAGATGCTTTTACTATCTTAATATATCTTAATATAAGATGCATAACGAAAATGGTTAATTTCGACCCGACGCCAGTAATTACGGATAGTTATCCCCGGAACTTTATAAGCTTCCCGAATATACGGTATACATTAAACTTTAAGCAAACCAACTTAATTTGCTATATTTTACCGCTTATTACCTTAGTAATTATTCCGTTTATCATAAAGCTAAAGAAAATAATAACTTTTGGCCTAAATTGAACGAGGAAATACTTACCGAACCAGATGACGAATGCAGATATATAGAAACTTTTCGATAGCTAAAGTACCCTAGGTTTTATTATTTACATCCCGAATCAAAATAAAATTAAAAGGCCATATCGCAAGGATGCTTATGTTACTTCCCAATGCTTTATATATAACACGAACTCCTAGATATTGGAATACCTCCTTTAAAGGTCTACACTTTTAACCTTATAATTCGAAGGATGCAAAACTAAAAGTCGAACCCGAAGAAAATGGTTACCTTCGAATGCCAATTCGACAGAAAGAAATGGTACAAATGTATAAATAATTATGGCACCAAATACGCTGCAAAGAAAGCCCGAGAATAAAGACGCCTTTTCGTAAATAAATAACAATAATTAAAGAATATCAAAGGTCTTCGAAATTAAGGCATCGAGGAACCCTAATTTATAAGACCTTATATAAAGTAACAAAGAGATTATAAAAGTAATTAAAAACTGGCCCATCTTTAATAAAGCGACCGTTACCGATATCTAAAAAATTTTGGGATTTACGAGTTACGTACGCGGCTTAATTAAGGGATACGGAAATATAGTTAAACCATTAACGAAGCTTACTACTAAAAAATACGTTAAAAAAGAGTTTAAGCTCCTAAAGGATATAAAAAGGGCATTCCAAATCTTAAAGGACGCAATTATTAATGGACCTATAATAAAACTACCTAACGCAAATAAAAAAAGCGCTTAAAGACGGACGTCTTAAATTACGCATTAAGTGCTATCCTAGAACAACTAAAGGATAACGACAAATAGTACTTAATAGCTTATTACTCGAAAGCATCTCGAAATGTAGAACTTAGATACTTAATTTATGATTGGGAACTATTAGTAATTATTAATGTTTTTAAGGAATAAAAGTTTTTCTTTAACGGAATTAAAAAAAACCCTTTAATATTTACTCCGATTATAAGAACCTTATCCGATTTATAAAGGCATAAAAATTAAATAAACGACATAAAACCTATATGATTTTCTTGTTAAAGTTTAACTTTAAAATATATTATATTAAAGGAAAAGAAAATATTTAGGCGGATATTTTTAGTTATAAAGGCGATTATAATCTTAAGGTTCCTAAACGAAGTACGTGAATGCTATAATATAACAAAGATAGCATTGTATAATTATACGAGATCTTAAAAAAACCAACCCCGAACTTTTAATACGGTTTCGAAGTTTTTATAATACGAAAAAAAAAAAAAGATGTTTAGTAGCTAAAAGGATAACCAGAAAACCAGCTACTGTATCATAATAAGATTTATGTTCCTAGGAACTAATAAAAACAATTCGTAAAGGAATTTTGCGAAAACTTACTGCGTGGATATTAAGGAATCTTTAAGATTATCCGACGATTATAAGAAAAATATGACTTCCTAAAATTACGCCGAATAGTTAAAAAGGTTATTAAGAATTGCAACATTTGTAATAAGGTTAAGGCAGTACGTTATAAGCCTTACGGGCTGTTGCAACTTACCAATATTTCTGATAAAACATAGAACATTATAGCTTAGGATTTTATTACCAGCTTTTTTCCATCTAAAGACCTAATTATTAAAATCGAATACGACGGAATATGGGTAATCGTTAATAGATTTACCAAATATAGATACTTTCTACCCTTTAAAGGAACTATAACAATAAAGCAACTAGTTTATGCTTTTATTCGATATTACTTCGATAAATACGGAATGCCAAAAAAGATCATTTTTAATTAAAACAAGCTTTTTACGTTTAAATTTAGTACCAGCTTTTTTAAATAAATAAGTGCTAAGCTTAAATTTTTAACAACCTATTACCCTCAAATAAACGGAAAAACGGAACGACTAAACCAGACCTTGGAATAATACCTTCGAAGCTATGTTAATTACCAGCAAAATAATTAAGTAAAGCTTTTACTATTAGCATAAATAACTTACAATACGTTTACTAACGAAGATATGGGTATATCCCCTTATATAGCTATATACGGATATAAGGTAATAACCTAACGACCAAAGCAATCGGTGTACAAAATCTTTAAAATTACCAACATAACTCCCGGAGCAGAAATAGTGGTAACGGAAATTAAAACGATACAATTTCGATTACAAACCGAATTATAGTTTCTCCAGTAAAGAATGGCCCAGTATTACAATAAGAAGAAAATTAAAGGATTAATTTTAGCGAAAAGAGATAAGGTTTATTTATTACGTTAAAAATAAAACGCGACGTCGAATATCTTACAAATTAAAACTAAGAGATTTAGCGATAAGCTTAATTTTAAAAAACTTAATCTATTTAAAATTAATAAAGTTATTTCCAAAAACCAACTATCGATTGTTACTGCCCAAGATAATAAAGATATACCCTATTTTCCATATTTCCTTATTTAAACCAGTACCCAAGAACATCCTATTAAAGATAACCCTAGAAATCGAAAAAAACGATAACTAATACGAAATCGAAAGGATACTAAACTTCAGAATGATCAAAAATAAAATCCAGTACTTAATTAAGTAAGAAAGATATTTATACGAAAAAAATACTTAAGAACTATTTAATTACCTGACGAATACGATAAACCTAGTTAAAACGTTTTACCGGCGGAATCCTAACCGACCGTTTCCAGCGTAGTTAAGGTCGTAAGCAACAAAGGTTTCCCGCTTAAATTTAAACCTGCGGCGTTCTAGTTGAAAAAACTAATATCTAAAACCAATTATGCCTGTTTCTGCCGTAAACGCTCCTTTTCTCTATTTAATTTTTCCTTTTCCTTTAATTCGTTTATGGAACGGAACCTTTATCGAATTATTTCTACTTTACGGCATTAAAGAAAGTTTTGCTGGCGGCTTAACCGGATCAGCCTAACCGTAGCTTCCGATTGCAACCGCTGAAAGCCTAATAACGTTTTTTTAGCCGCCTTTTTTTTTAATCCGCGCTTTTTCCAATCGAATGTTTTGAAAAAATTCTAAGGAAATATTATTACCCCTATACGAAACATTCGCTTCATAATAATATTAATACTTTTTCCTTCCTTCGATTATCTTACATTCTAAACCTAAATCTTCGTAGCGTTCGTACGGTATAATAAGGTAACTAAAATCGATTATAAAAAACGTAAGTTTTTTCCTACTATTAGTAAAGGATTTAGGACGTTTTCGTAAGGAATTTAATATGGTAATAAGTTAATTAAAGTTCGCAAAAATTAAGAACTAACTAAATAAAGAAAGGAGGTTAACCTATTTATCTTTAGGGACAA
Source organism: Monosporascus ibericus (assembly GCA_004154915.1). Lineage (NCBI taxonomy): Eukaryota > Fungi > Ascomycota > Sordariomycetes > Xylariales > Monosporascus > Monosporascus ibericus. The sequence goes on from QJNU01000654.1 coordinate 7,659, forward strand.
AGATTTTATAAGGAAAGGAATAATGTTACGAAATAAGAAAAACTCCTAGGTTAAAAATAAGACCTTAGGAAGGTAACCCCGACGGGTAAACCTCGGCCCTATTAAATGATTTTTATTAACGCGACAAAGACCATCCAGAGACTCTTAGGAAACTATATAAAGAAGCTGCAAAAACCTTAAGGAGATAAAAAGGATATATATGAACCAAGTTTTTTATGTAAATAGTACCTACTTAATTTCGCTCCTTAGCTATTAATCTAAGCCTACAGCCAGAGGCAGTCGTTCTTTACTGTAGGAAAAGTCTTTAAATCTCTTTAACGAACAAACCCCTAGTAAATTATCCCTCGCTCTATTGTTACCTGCAAATCAAGACCCCTTTTCGGATACTGCTCATACTTCCAGGTGGATGTATGACAGGTTCGTTACAATATGCTGTATACGAGCGTACACGAAAAAGCAAACGGGGACGGTACGAACCTAGTGCGCCGATTGGGATACCGGTCGGTTTACGAAACGTGGAATATAAGGGAGTAACTGTATATAAAGACTCTGTATAGCTCCACGCGCCAAGCGCCCCTTGGAGGGACTGCGTTGGCTGCCTAGGTAGATTAGGGTAGCTTGAACGCCTACGGCGTTAAATGCAACAACAACAACAACAACAACCGCGGTAGCTGACAGAACCGATGAGACCACCATCTTCGAAGGGTATTACTCATGGTCATAAGAAGACATGGGCCTCAAAAGAGCCAAGAATTATCCTGTGTCCGCTTAACTTTCCAGAGTATGATCTGATAGTGGAGATCAGCCCTTGAATATACTCCTATAACACGCTGGCTGCCCGCCGGATAGCAACCCTGCGAACATTTCTTACCTACACTTTGAGCTATATGCCGATACGTCTCCAGAATACAGCTCTGGGTGGTGGATATTACCCTCACTTAGACATGCTGTTCCCTGAGTAGTTAGAGGAAGAGACCGAGTTTTTCACTTCCAAGCTATACCGACCATATCAGCATGGCGTTTCTCCTCACACCGGGATAGACGAGTCGGCGGAGCTCTACGAAGAAGGGCGATGGACATGCTGGTTCTTCTGAGCTAGATGAAAGCAGTTGCGACGATGTACGATGTAGGCGTAGAATTCGTGATAATCATATGCTGCTTCTCCAGTACCAGGAACCCGGGAACGGGCTGAACGTGGTCAATGTCTCTATAAAGTAGCCCGGAGCAGGAGTAAAAGTATTATTTAATTCCAAGATGTGCGGGATATTTCCTTAGCACAATGAAGCTGATTCTTACTTTCGTCTAGAGGTATTAACCGTGGTTTCTAGACGCTCGGACTCAGGGGCTTGCCATAAGGTGTCTTCGATATCTGTTGGTCTGTTGAGTCTAATCGCAACTACATTGAGTGCAGAGCCCCTTATTCTCTAGGACATCCCCTTGTTGCCGAACACGCGCAGTTAGATCCCATGGCCTAATGGATATAAAGCTCTTCGGTAACTGAAGAAGCATTTTCACTCCAACGCCGGCCGGATAAAGTCCAGAAACCTTCAATGGATGAGCGACTTATCAAGCTTGGCTACGCTTGCGGCAACGGTTCTGTGTCTGGGACTCATTTCGAACACTTTGATATTACTAGGGGTGTCGACGTGTCGGATACTCAAGGTAGACTTATACTACCACCTCGTTCACCGGTCGGGCGTCCTCCCTCAATGTACGCTTGCCGTCTGCGGAAACTCTTAAAAAGTAGCCTAGTCGGAAATGAATTGTGTTATGTTTATATTATTGATACGTCGATGATTCATCAACGCCCGAGATCCGCCAGCAATGATCTCGAACCTGTTGAAAGCATTTAGAAGCAATAATGTGATGGATCGTATAGCCCAGCACATTGAGAAATACAAGCAAAGCTTAATCCTGTGGCGGTAGCCATGAGCCTGAACGGGACTTTCGTACCTATCACGAGGTCAGAAGGTGGCTTCTCACCCCGCGAAGTACGTAAGCTTTCTGTGGCAGGGTCCTTTCTGCTTAGTATGGTCTGACTCCGCCTTAGCAATGAAGTGAGTCATGTTCCTGAATCAGCCGACGGGGTCAGGTGGTTTGAATATGTAGTTTTCTTCACCGTTGAGGTCAGAATACCCTGAGTTATCATTGGCCGGTATTTTGTCCTTCCGCCTTTAGACGAGCAATATCCTTCTCGTCTGGGACCTGTTATCGTTCGCTTAGTTGGCGGGTCTTACACATACACATATGCAGATGTGATATGCCATCCATTACCTGCTAACCTCGCCCGGGCACATATTATCATTGCCAAATGCATATGCCAACGTGCACTTAACGTGTGTTGATGACGCCATGTAATGATACGAACAGGCAGAATGCACAATGCCCTCGACGAAAGTCTATGCGCGCACCGACCCGTTCTCGACCTTGAGCTAATTAAACACAACCATCTTCTGCACACGGATGATACCGAGGGGCAACTCAGCTGGGAGTACAGCCACCGTGGTCCACTGCCCAACTACGTTTCCTCTCAGTTATTAAGCAACTCTATTGTATATAAAGTTCTATTGGAGCTTTGATAGGTGTCTTTGACTAAACCTGACCTAATTGACCTAACCTAACCTACCTAACTTAGTTGACCTTGTCGTCGACCTAATTAACCTGATCTAGCTCACTTCATTGTCGACTTGTTCCTAACGCTCGGAAGCCTGGAAACCTTGGGGCGCGTACGTACTACGTAGTATGGTCTGTCTTTTGGACGTCTGCCTATTTGTTATGGTGCGTACGAGATCTAGCAATGCCCTGGAACCTGGGAAGCCTCAGCTCTTAACCTGACCTTATTGCTGATCTCATCCCCAACCTAATTTGATCAATATAATCTGACTGACTTAACTAACCTAGCTCACGGGCGTCCTGGCTAACCACCGACCTGGCTAACCACCGACCTGGCTAACCGTCGATTTAATTAATTTAATAACCTAAAAGCTTTAGAAGCTTTAAAAAGTCGAAATCGTGTAAAGTGCATATATAGTAGGGCAACCATACTAAACGTTGGGTTTGGTCGAAGTGATCCCTGTCGCCTACCGTCGGCTTGGCTCATGCCGGAACAGTCGGAGCGATAACTTCGCATAACTGATAACTGCTGGTTCGGTGTTATGACCTAACGGTCTTGGCTACAACACAAACGGTTGGATCCCCCAAGTTGGCCCCGACCTAAGCCAAAAAGTCACGTGACTGACTCAAAGGACTCAAAGTGCCAAGCACCTTAAGCTCCTTAAGCTATTACGCGAGCTTAAAGGGCTTAACGGCTTTAAGGGTTTAAACCACTTGAGCACCTTAAGCCAAGATAAGGATATATACATTCGCTATCACCGTAACTTAAATAAATTACCAGCTTATAATATAACTAGGTTACTTAAATTACTTTTAATAATTTGTTATTACTAAACGTAATTATTAAACGTATCATTATTCAGTTTCCTACGATATTACTGTTAACATAAACCGTACGATTAGATTTAATAATTAATTAAACTTTTTAACCGTTATACGTTATAAGCTTTTATTTAGCAGTATTATTAAACTTTAAATAATACTTTTAACATTATATCGTTTAATAAGCAACTCGTTTTTAAAAAAACCTTTTAGGTACCCGAGGATAACCCCATAAATTCCGACAATAAAGAGACTCGACCTAGTCTCTCCCAGGAAGAAACTTTGCGACGACTTAACTAATTAACTAACGCGGTTACTTAGCTTACCAATAACAAGATCGAGCTTACTAACATACTTAAGGAAACTCGCGAACAATTGGAAGCCTAGAAAATCGAACTAGCAAAACAAGCAAATATAAAGCAACCCGATTAACCGGATCAACCAGCTTAACCCGCATAACCTATTCAGACGGCCCATGGTAAGGAACCCGGAAAAGTCCTAAAGCCTACCAAGCTTACTCCTTTCGACGGAATTACCACCAAGTTATAACAGTTCCTTACGAAATGCCGTACCTACTTTAAGTATTTTCTAATTAGACTGGCTATACCTACCTTTCGAGTCCAGTTCGCTATAAGACAGTTAATAAGAAATGCGGCCACCTGGTTTAAGCCTACCCTTCGCGAATAGGTTATTAAACCTTCCTAACAAAGATCCGCAGAAACCACGAATACTTATAACGATTACGAAAGATTTAAAAAAAAATTTAAAAAAGCATTCGGAATGATAAACGAAAAAACCAAAGTTAAAAAAAAGATTAAGGATTTAAAGCAAAAAGGATTAACTTTTGGATACGGTAATTCCTTTATTTAATTGGCCTCGAAAATCAATTAAGAACAAAAGGTATTAATAATTACATTTTTTAACGGCCTAAAAAAGAAGATATAAAAAGAATTATTCAAAAATAAACGCCCCGAAAAGTTGGTGGATTATATCGCTATAGCTGTCAGCTAGCTGGGGGGTGTGTAGCGCACCCCATATACGGAAAGGTCACTTACTGATCGGCCCATATGTGTTCCGGAGCTAAGCTACTTAAAGTTGTATGCGTGCAACAGCACCTGCAACTGGCCTAATACAACAACACAACTGATGTCCCCTATATCTGACAATATGCGACCAAGGTGTCCTCCGCCTTTCGTTGCTCTTTTTCCAGACGATTGTGTATTTCGCCCAGTTTCGTCAGTAAGTTCATGGCTAGTACGTCGCAGGCTGAGCGCTGACGACGGGTGCAACAATTATAACTTGAGATGTTAACTAAGTAAAAACAGTCGGGTTTACCAAAACGAGTGTAATTTAAGCAGGAAATAACTTTGGAACTAAACGTTTTGATGAAATCCGCGCGATTATTACGGGATTCGCGTTAATTCAGCTGAAGTTTTCTTTTCTTTTTTTGAATACGGCCTGTCATGATAAAGTCAGTTAGGACGTTTCTAAAACACTTTTCAATAAAATAAAGTGACGACCTACGGTTTTTATCTTTAGGACAAAGACTTTTGGAAAGGGGAAATAATATTACAGGAACGAAGTTCCTGTTTTGGAAAAACTTATTTTTTGGGCCTAGCGTAAACCTGTTGCGGCTAAACCTCGGACGGAAGCTTGGCCCTCCAAGTGATCTAAGTAATCTAGGTAATTTAACTAAATTACATAAATCATATAGATTTACGACATACTTACTTTAAGGAATAAGAATATATACGAACTAAGTTCCTTATGTAGATAGCATTTACTTAGTTTTCGCTCCTTAGCTATTAATCTAAGCTTTTAACTGAAGGTAATTGCACCGTTTTTTAATTAAGGGAAAAGTCTTTAAACCGTTTTAACGAACAAACTCTTAGTGAATCATCTTTCGCCCTATTGTTACCTGCAAATCAAGACCTTATTTCGGATACTGCTCATACCTCCAGGTGAATGTATAATAGGTTCGTTATATTAAGGAACTATTAAAATGTAACGAACCTATTATACATTTACCTAGAAATATGAACAATATCCGAAAAGGGATTTTGATTTGCAAGTAATAATAAGGCGAATGATAATTTACTAAGGTTTTATTCGTTAAAAGAGTTTAAAGACTTTTCCTAGGGTAAAAAACGACTGCTTTTAGCTGTAGGCTTAGATTAATAGCTAAGAAGCGAAACTAAGTAGGTGCTATTTACATAAGAAACCGGTTCATTATATATCCTTTATTTCCAAAGTAAGTGTACCGTGGATCTATGTGATTTATGTGATTTAATCAACCCATTAGATCACGTAGATTACGCCTAGTAGGCCAAGAACTCCCCTCCGGAGTTTAGCCGTATTAGACCCACGCTAGGCCTTAAAGGTCGGTCTCCTTCAGACAGGAACCTCGTTCCTGTAATAATATTACGACAATATTTTTATAATCGTTAACCTATTTACGAAGTTTTCTTATTTTTTACTATATAATAAAAATGCCGACGCAAAATAAATAACTTACATTTTTTAGAGATATATCTTAAGAATATACGGATTATTAACGGAAATTATTTTAAATAATAAATAATATTTACATTGAAATTTTCGTAAGGATTTATAATACAATTAAGCTTAAATTATTTACTATCTAGCGCATTTAAACCCGCAATAAAGGAACAAATAAAAAAAACTAATTAAATATTAAAAGCCTACCTACGATATTATATTAATGACGAACAAAACGATTAAGTTCGGAAATTACTTATCGTATAATTAACTTATAATATTAACTACCACGAAAGTATTAAAATAACTTTAATAAACACTAATTTTAATTTTATACTAAAACTATATAAAAACATACCCAAAATATTAATTAACATTAAAATAACCCTTATATTAAAATAACTTAAGTATTTATACGCCAAAATAAAAACACAATTTAAATTCGTACTCAAGTAAATAAAGAAATACTATAACTAAAAAATATTAAAAGGATTAACGGCCCAGAAAGGAAAGATAGTTTACTTAACCACCAAAAATATCCAAACCAAACAACTAAATAAAACTCTTAACTTCAAATATATAGGCTTATATAAAATTATCAAAGAAATCTTAAAAAACAATTACCAATTAAAACTATTACCTAAAGTTAAACTCTATTCAATTTTTTACGTTTCCTGGTTCGAATTAATAACAAATACTATCAAAATTAATACGGAACGCGAAAAAAGGCAAACAAGGATATACTAACATAGGAAGCAAAAAAGATGTTAAATATACGCAAAGAAATGTATTTACCGAATACCTGGTTAAATAAAAAAAACAACCCAAATTTCGAAAATATTTAAAAATCCGCCAAAAACCTTATAAATACCTAACGCTTTTTAAGAGATTTTTACCAATATCGAAAGTACTTAAAGTAAGTTCTTAATCCGAATTTGTCAAAAACGACCAATTAATAGCTCCCGGGCCAATATAATTAGGCACCCCCGTAACTTAAACGACTTACGTATTAATCTTTACCTTAACCTATTCCTACCGCTTTAACTTATTTAAATCCTTAATATTACGACGAATTATTTTAATAACCTTTTCTCGTAAAAGTTTTTTTTATTTACGAAAACGTTATAAGCAGGTAAATGTTTTAAAAGTAATATTTCGACTTTCCCTTTTTTTCGTTTAATCCTATCCTTTTTACGAAAAATACGAAATATAACTTAAAAATTTACTTTCCCGAAGTCGTAATAAGTATACTTCTTTTTTATATAAAAATTATAACGAGCCTTACCCTTTACAATGATACATTTAAGACGGTTAATACGAAAACAAGCAAAATAACATAATATGCTTACGTTAAACTTATGGATAAAACGAAAGAAATTTTTATAACGATTCGGGTTAAAATCCTGTTTTCTTTTATTTTTCGAAATACGATTAGATATTATCTTAGCAATAAAGAAAAATAATAAAAAAGAAGAAAAATTTATTTACTTAGCAAAAATATAAATAACTTAATTTTTAAAATAAAGATTTTAAAGGGGGAAAATCGTATTATAACCTAATACATTTAATACGCATAAAAATAGTCGGAGTAAAAGTAAGTTAATCTTTTTTAATTTAATTACGTAATGTAAGATAATTAAACGGGATCGGTTTAATTATGTTCGACTATAAAAAACATATATATATTCGATATTATTATAATTTAAATAGCTTTAGTTTATAATATAACTTGGTTATCTTAATTACCTTTAATAATTTATTATTATTAAACGTAATTATTAAATATTTTATTATTTAGTTTCTTACGATATTATTATTAATATGTTTTTTTTTTTGTAATATTAAACGCCTATGGGGTTAAGGGTTACCCATGACCTCCCATAGGGAACTAGGGGCGTGTTAGGCTACTTAAGCATTTAGCAAATCTTATCCGAAAACGCGGGCCAATTAACTTTTACGTTATATTATTTTTTTCCGTACGAAAGTAATACCTAACGATGGTTTGATGGTAAAATTATAAGAAAAAATATTACCTGTAAACATAAAAAACTGAGATTTAAACGATCCGAATATATAATTCCGCCCTCCGTTTGCCGCGGTCCGTCGTTTATCGCCGACCTTAACGCTATCCTTTATTTATTCCCGTTTTATTTTCGTTTCGTACGTTCCGTCCAAGATTTACATCAAAGGTTTTATAGGCGCCGCCGGGAAATAGCGCACTGCCGAAGGTTTCGTGAATGCCGCCAGGCAGAAATATCGCCGAAGCACCGTATACTGGAAGCTAGAAACTAATAACGGTTTGTCGCGGAATATTCGGCGTTAAAACGTATCGCGGTTCGAATATAAAAGGTAAATGGGAAAGTTTCGACGGTTGGACGTTGACGGTCGACGGGCGTTAGGTTGCGTCGGAGCTGTTATACCGGAAAGAAGTGAAATATTTTTGATATTTTTAATGTACGTCGATAAATCGTAACAACCTTCTTAAGTTTCGTCGGTTGCCCGCGACGGAAATTTCGTTACGTCGCCGTACAATTAATTCTCGCCATAAAGTGTTGAATCGACGGGCCAGCGAAAAATCAGTATGTGTCAGCTAGCTGGGGGGTGCGTAGCGCACCCCATATACGGAAAGGTCACCTACTGATCGGCCCATATGTGTTCCGGAGCTAAGCTACTTAAAGTTGTATAAGTGTAACAGCACCTGCAACTGAACTAATACAACAACACAACTGATGTCCCCTATATCTAACAATTAAAAGTCTCAGATACGCTTCATTAAGTGGAGTTTTACCGTCGCAGCTAATTAGCGCGTATGCAAATACGGCCCTGTACCTAACCACCTATCCAAAGATTGGAAGTTCGAGTCATGGAAAGAGCAATTATAATACTAGGCGTAAATAATAATTTTATATTATAACTAGACCAGCTATTACCTTTAAAATACAGGTACTAATAATTAAAGGGGTATGTTAAATAAGTAACGTAATAAATACGCATTTATTAATATAATCTTTTAATATAATGGTTACGTAATAATTAAAAGTTTTATTCGTTTAATTTACGTATATACTAATTAATTAATTGTTATTAAAATAATATAAGTTATATATTAATAGTAATTATTTATATATTTTAAATAATAATAATAACGATTGTATAATTAACGTCCGTAATTATTTATAAAGGATTTAAAAATTAAAATCGATTTAAAGGCGAATTTTAATATAAAATATGCATTTTTAATATTTAGGATTATATCGATTTTAATTAATTACTTAAATAACTTATTAAATTTACGAAACTTAAGATAAGTTTATATCCAAAAAAAGAAATTCGTTAAATAATAACGTAAGTAACTAATTTATTTACCGAAGAAACCATATAAATCGAAAAAGTTAATCGAACGGGCCATCTGATAATTATCCTTAAAATAATTACTAAAAGTTAATAAACTTATAATTAAAAGTTTACGGAATATATTTATATAAATAGGAAATACGATACCTTTCGTAAAAATATAAATAATTTTACGAATTAAATTCTGGAATTGGTATTTTTAACGATTAAAAAAATAAACTTTTTTTTAAAAAGAAATTTACGGAAATAATATATTACGTTGGCAAAATCTGACAAGATATATAACGATAAGCTAAAGTAAGTTACAAAATTAACAAAAAAATTAAACGAATAAATCGGAAAATAATAAAAAGTTATAACTTAAAAATAATAATACGGAATTCCGGAAATTAAAACGATAATCGTATAAGTTAACGACTTTTATATAATAATAATTTTAATTATAAAAACCTAAATAATTACTTTTTAAATAATAAAAGTACTCGAAATAAAAAGCGGTACGATTAATTATTAAAAAGTAGCTATTAACTTTTTAAATTATTAAATTATAATCTATTTATTAATTATATTAAAAAACGTTAAAGTAACGTTTTTAACGTTTTATAAAGTTTTTACGAAATTATTCGATCCGGATAATTTTAATTAAAAGAATTAAATTTATTAATTATTAACCGAAAGGTAAAAACTTAAAACGGGACCTAAAACGAAGTAATTTAAATAACTTTTATTTAAATCGAACTGTTAATAAACGAAAGCGATATATATTAAATAATTAAGGTACCCGTTATAAAGTATGCTATAATACCTTATATAAGTTACTTTAATATTATTACGCATTTCTTAAAAAAGCTTTAATAAACTTTAAGTTTATAAAAATAATAATATTATCAATTAAAAATCGGATTATTTTTAATTAATTTTTAAAGGAAAAAATTCGACCGTTTATTAAAATTTATAAAAAAGTTTATTATAAAAATAAATTAATTTTTAAAAGGAATAAAACGAATCTTAATTTATTTCTTAATTATTAATTAACGTAACGTTATAAACGTTTTATTTTATTTTTAAAAAGATTTATTTATTTTAAATTTAAGGTTTACGATATATATTTTTAACCTAATTAATAGGTTTTTAAATTATAAAATAACGATTTAAGGTAACGGAATATACGTAAAAAATAATTTCATTTCGATTAAAAGTTACGAAGAAGTAAATATATTATTTTAAAGCTTTAAAAGTTAAAAAACGTTACGTTTTTACGATATAACTTATTATAAAAACTTTATATATAACTTAATATCTTTCCGATAACTTTTAAAAGAAATATTAATAAAATAACCGAAAAATTAATATTTTTATTCGAAATAAATATAATTAAATAATTACTACGTTAATATATAAATTTAATCAGTTCGTTATTAAAAATATTAACGTAATAATATTTTATATAACCTTAATTACTTATAAACGAAATGTTAATTTATAAACGAAAAACTTATTACGTATAAATAACAATATTATATAATATTTACGATTAAATTATTTAAGCCTTAAAATAATTACTTAATTATATTTTTATATTAAAAAATCTAATTAAAAGGTTTTATAATAATCGAATATTAAATATATAATAAAGCGAAAACGAAAAAATTAATACGCCGTAAACTTCGGGAAAAAATATCCTTATTAGGCTAAAAAATCGCCGTCGACTTTATTAATTTCGAAAAAAACCTTAAAAGATATAAATACGTTATATTTATTATTAATAAATACTTAAACTTTATTTAAAATATTTACTTAAAAAACCGAAAGTAAAATATATTAATTATAACGTTTTAATAACTTTTAAAAATTTTAAAAAATTAAGAAAAAGCTTTTTTATAAATACTCGAATATAATAACAAAATTTTAAAAAATTACCAATTTCAAAATATGCTTTAATTACTTTTTTTTAATATTAAACTTAAGTTTTTAAAATTATATACTTAAATTTAAAACGGAAATATAAAACGTTTAAAAGATATAATTAAGAAAAAAGCAATTACGATACAAAATAACGTTAAATTATTTATATTCTTAATTATATATATTTTTAAAACGATAATATATTTATATAACCGTATTTTAAAATACGCCCTTTTTTTAGCAAATTTTATATAAGGTTTATTATATTTATTTAACGAATAAAAATAACGTTATAACATTTAATTAAAAGCCCTAATAGGCTTACCTTTAAGTTTATAATTATATAATTTACGTTATAACGATTATTACCATAAAAAAATGAAAACTTTAAAAACTAAATTTTAAAATATAAATTAACTTTTTCGTCGGTTATGAATTTATAAATATTTACGAAGTTTAAAACTTATTAATTAATAAAGTTATTATTATTCGAAACGTTTAATTTAACGAAAAAGTTCCTTTTTTTAATAATATTAAGAATTTTAAGAATAACTTATTTTAATAAGTTACCATACTTAATTAAGTTAATAATTATCTTATATATATAATAAAAAAATTTAAATTTTAAACGGAATAATTTAATTATTAATTAAATAAAAAAGTTAACTTTAAAATAATATTAACGTTTAAAAAGATATACGGAATAAGGAAAAATAAGCTTATTCGTAAAAAACTAATTATTTTTATACGATTATTATATTCGAACTATTTTTATTCCTTAAATTATTACCGTTACCAGCATTTATTTTAATAATTATTACGATTATTACGCCGGCGGAAAAAATAAAAACAATTTTAAGTTTTTATTACGTTATTTAACTTAAAATAACGGTAAAAACCGAAAGTACCTTATAAGTTATAAATATAAACTTCCGGTACGTTTTATATTATAAAAATATTATTAAAGTTAATTATAAAATATAAAAAGCCGTATTTAATATAAAATAAATAACTTATTTTATAAATATACGTAATTAACGGCCGATAAATTACGGAAATTTAAAAAAAAAATTAAAACTTAAAATACGTATTATTTTAATCGGAAAAGTTTTAATTTATTAAAATGAAAACCGTTATTTAAGTTACGAAATTAAATATATACGCGAAATTTACCGTTACCGCCGTAAAGTTATAAAACGTTAAATATATATTTATTAAGCAAAATAATCTGTAAAACCGAATGAACTTATTTATAAAATTATAAAAAAATTTAAAATCTTAAAAAATTATTAATTAGTTTTTAATTAAAAGAAAATAAATTTTAAAATATATATAAATATACCTTTATAAGTTCGATAAATATATTTAATTCGAAAAATATAAGGCCCGTTTCGTAATACGAAACGATTAATAACTTAAAAACGTTTATAAAAATATATATATATTTACGTTAATTAAAAAGTTATTTCGAACTTTAATTATTATTATGGCTAAATTTAATTTAATACTTAAATAATATAACGTTATAAATATTTTGGTTAATATAAATTTATTTTACGAAATATATATAAAAATGATTTTAAAATATTTATAATGTAATAAAATATTTTTAATTAAGAAAATATTATATAAATTAAAGGAATTTTTTTTATCTTAATAAAAAAACTTTATTAATATATTTAAAGATTTAAAATTTAATTCCGTTTCTTATAAACCATATTATTTTTTTCGTTAAAAAATACTTTTATTTTTTTACGTTAACGATATAATTATTATATATAATAAGAAATATTAAAACTTTATTAAGTAATTAATTAAATAAATATAAAAACGATATATTTTTATAAATAATAAAAATTTATAATAATTTTTAAAAATCGAAATAATTAAAATAAATTTTATAAAAAGCATTAATTTTTTTAATTTAATTTTATAAATAAAATAATTATTTTAATTTTTTAAAAAAGTTTAAATATTTTTATAAAAAATATTAATAAACGTTAAATTAATATTAAATTTTAATTTAATTAATAAATATTTAAAAAGAATTAATTTTATTTTATATATTATAATAAATATAAAACTTAATATATTTTTTATAATATTTTAATTTATACGATTTAATTAAAACCTTAATAATATATATTATAACGTTAATAATAAAGTTATATTATATTTAATCGGTATTAAACCGTTAACTTTATAATTTAATAATGAGGTTTCGATAAATATTTAAAATAATATTTTTTTTACGGATAATTTAATTAATTAAAAAAGTTTTTAAATTTATATTATAAAATTATTCGGAAAAATAATAAAATAATAAATAAATAAATAAAATATAATAATTATTTTTATAACCGAAATAAAATTATTACTTTTTATATAAATTATTAAAAATAAGCTTAAATATAAAACCGTTAAATATATAATATAACAATTAATAAACGATAAAATTAATTAATATTAACGTTATCTTTTTATAAATAAATTTACGATACGTAAATATATATAATTATTAATTACGAAAAATAATAAAAAAGAAATTTATTTAAAATAAATTATACGTTTATAAATAATATATTAATAAATAAATTAATTAAAACTTTATTACGAAAAACTTTTAAGTATTTTAAAAAGTAATTAAAATTAATAATTATTACCGAAACCTTAAATTAACGGAAAAAAACTTTAAAAGTTATTTTAAACGAAAAATTAATTAATTAAAAGGATTTAATCGCCGGAAAAAAGGTAAAATAAATAACTATGGCTTTAGGAAATAATAAAGTGCGGTAATTAACGCCGTAAATACTTTAAGGCGTTAAGGGGGTATGTTAGCTAGCTGAGGGGTACGTAGCGCACCCCATATACGGAAAGGTCACCTACTGATCGGCCCATATATGTTCCGGAGCTAAGTTACTTAAAGTTGTATAAGTGCAACAGCACCTGCAACTGAACTAATACAACAACATAACTGATGTCCCCTATATCTGACAGTATGTTAAAGCCCCGATGGGTACCGGCCGCAAATTGTATGGGGTTACGCAGCCATTTGGCGGTCGGCTCTTAATACCGCGTTAATAGCGGGATAAAAAGAAAAATATTTTCAAGGGAAGGTGATTATTGTTACTATAAACCGTACGACTAGGTTTAATAGTTAGTTAAATCCCTTAGCCGTTACACTTAAACTTAGCCGTATTAGCTGTAGTTTTTATATAACAAAATCGAAAAAAATTCTATATACATATTAACTTATATTCGACACATATATAAAGTTGCATACTTATTAGATTCGTTTTGGTTACGTTATAACTCTTTTTATTTAAATTTTTAAATTTTTATAAAAGAAATCAAAAGAAAAATCATAATTTTAATGGTAATGCGGAAAACGGACCCCTGTCTCGCACAAATACAACTTAAGCCTTGTTAGCTCGTTACGGGGATTTGGGATTTGATTGGTTAATTTTTAGCGTGATACAGCAGTACATTAGAAACGAGCCAGCAAGGCCTGAGCTAGCTGAGGTAACCAAGCGCCAGGTATTACTTTGGGATGATTGAGGTACGAAACCGGTAGATCGACATCGACCACGCTTACACACAAAGATTCATGCTATATATCTGAGGTAAGCTCCGGTATATTAGGGATCGTATACCAAACGTACCAACTACTAGGTATGAGGTTTACACATGATTAGCAGAAGAGGTCTCCAAAAGGCAATAGCTGGTACGATTCCAATAATTGACGCGCTCAGTTATATACGTTGCGTAGATGTCGCATAGATGAGATCCGATCAGACACCCGGTTGAGATTTGTACGTCTGCTTCCTTGTTCCGAAGATCCCGGAGATAACCTACCTATTATAGCAATGATGGGTGTTGGAAGGGAATGTGCGGTCTAGACTCTGAAGAAATACGACGGGGTGGCTTCAGCTCACGAGAAGCCACAGCGGTCATACGGTTCGGCTGCTACCATGCCAAGCTATCCAGTGGACATTGTAAGGCATATATGCGCCAGCCCCTGCAGTTGGTTCTTATGCGATTTCCGAAGGAAAATGGAAACGAATCTGTGGCTCACCTGCGACAGCTGGCGCCCCTGACTTCAACTTTGAAGCGTTCTTTCTATGTACGATAGCATTACATAGTCTGGTGGCGATTGCGTATGATGGCAGTCCGCAGTAGCTTTGATGGAGCAATGGCCCATCAGTAGTAAGCATGACCGAGCGATGGTTAGTCATCGTATAATACCCGAGATATTGGCGCCCAGCTGAGGGGATTCCGACGCTGGACCGTCGTCACGGGAAGGATAAAATACCGGAGAACGTAGACGCGTTTTTGTTGTCTGGGTGGTAGAATCGGAGTATGGACGAACCCGAGTATGAAAGAACTGGAGGAATTGGAGAAGCCATACCAAAGACCGCTGAGTTGTCCCAGCTCCCAATACGGCGTTGATGAGCTGCCTGGGGTCACGTCAGTTGCCGACGGTCGCCTTGGGATAATACTACATCCGAGAAAGTTACCGGCAGTCCTTGGCGCTTTGAGGCTTTTCGCTGTTCAGGCTCGTTAGCCAGGCACAATTTCCGAGAGGGGGTTCGTATGTTTCTAATTATTGGATTAGTGTACTTCTCCTACCGTATTATTCCACTTGGCAAAGGCCAAGGCGTTAATTCCTGAGACGGGCGTAGTTTTCCCTCCCTCCGTGATTAGCTGCGCAGTCAAACCCGGGCTCCTAGTACAACGGCCCAAAATTATCAAGCCAATTACGGAACGAGGAAGAACTAAACCCGTCTGGTGGAAGGTCACCTTGGCGTTTGCCAAGTGGACGAATTTCAAGAGATAATATGGTACTGCGGCACCTATCTCCGTCAACGTCTTCACGTGCCTAATTGTGCTAGTTGCTACGGGTGCCAAGCCTTAGTTAGCTACCTCCTTCCCTTAATTGCTAGTATGTATACTCCCAAACATTTTGTGTGCAAAAATACCTCGATGAATTCATTTGCCGTTTCCCATCCCTTTCAAAGCGCTTCGTCTTATTCTATTGTGATGGCGCTAACGCTAACGAGGAAAGCAAAGGGCGTTATTACTTCATATCAAGCTAGGCTTAAATATTTATTGCGGAAACGCGTAAATGGCTTTTAACTGCGGTTAAATCGCGCTAGCTATCAATCAATAAGAAAGTCGCGAAGCTTACCATAATTGTTACTGTTGATGTTGGCATGATGCTAATTCGCATACGAATGGTATGGGAGCTTAGATTGTAACCGTAGTTGGGGAAACAGTGGGCGGGTGGAGGTAACGAGCCGCATATACCCCTGCGACGGGCACCCGGCAGAGGGGGTGAGGTGCTAGAGCCAAGACACAGAGATGGGACGATCCCATGAGACCAGCCTTGGCTGCATGTCTTGGGTGACAAAAGCTAAGCCTTGCCGTCCTCTTACCTGGTTGCCTTACACCCCGAAGCCAACATTGTACGCGTCCATCTTCTTTTGTCCTGTCCACCAAGACTTTCTTCCTAACCTTCCCCCGCGTTAGGCGGCGCTATGGAGTAGCAAATTAAGGAGCAACCGTGCGTAGTGTAATTGCTACACGTTACGTTAGGAATGGCCCATACGGCACTGAGGCTGGTTCGTGAGTGCATGGCTTTTGGGGAGGACTTTACTGCATTCAGCTGCCGCAACGTGGGAAGTGGCGAGGAAGCGGGGACCTCCTTGAACATGGGTCAACCTCTTGGCTAAGAGCTAGGCATCACCATTGATATACTACTATGCACTCCATAGAGCGTGCTTCACCTCGCTGCTCACCTTCACTCAGTATATAATAGATGCGCGACCGCGTTGCTTTTCCAAGGTAATAGACCCAACATACATCGTATCCTAACAACCATTGCCTCTTCCCTCAGTTCCATAATATCTAATTCTTCCCTTTCCCCGGCATCGTCTGCCGTTCTTAGATCTCCTTGTTTCAACATGGCTTCCTCCATTGCGAGACTTCTCCTCTTGGCCGCGTCTGCGACGCCAGCGCTGAGCTTCTGCGGTGCCCACACGCATCTGGATAGAAGACAGGAAGGGACGGTTGAGGTCAACGAGTTCGGGTACACTGGCACAATAGTAAGTTACCACCGCTCCGCCATGTTGCACCGCTCGTCCACGACGCTGACTTTTGCGCTTAGGGCCCTCTGCTCTGGACGTCCCTGGACCCCGAGTTCAACTCGGCCTGCTCGGAGGGCATGCGGCAGTCGCCCATTGACATGGTTGCCGGACACTTCAACATGATGCCCGGAGACAGCATCGGGCTCACCATCCCCGACGTGCCCGAGGGCGCCAAGTTCGAGAACCTCGGCACGACGGTTGAGGTGGTCATGGCGGGCCTCGGCGGCGGACTGACCATGTCCGACGGCACCGTGTACAACCTGTCGCAGTTCCACTTCCACCACCCCAGTGAGCACATCGACAACGGCGTCAGCATGCCCATGGAAATGCACATGGTGTTCCAGAGCGAGGCGAACGAGGTCGCCGTCATCGGCATGTACATCGACATCGAGGACCCCGCGGCGGCGCCCAGTGGGGTTAGCCGCAGCTACACGCGCTGCCTGGATGCCAACACGAAGCTGGCGACGCGCAACCAGCTGCACCGCCGCGCCCCCTCTTCGCTGCTCGAGACCGTCTTCGCCTCCGTCGGGGAGATCGCCGAGCCCGGCAGCCTCACGCGCACGGGGCCGCTGGTCATGTCCGAGGTTGTCGACGCGCTGATGGCCGGCAACTTCCAGGCCTACTCCGGCTCACTCACCACGCCGCCCTGCACCGAGGAGGTCAGCTGGTTCGTCTCTACGCAGAAGCTCGTCATCTCCGCCTCGACCTTCATGAATGCCCGCTCCGTGCTCGGCTACAACTCCCGGTACCCGCAGAACACCCCGGGTGAGCCCAACCTGCTCGCGTTGGCCGCCCAGTCATGAGCGACAACCGTCGTTGCACGGCAGAGCGTATGTGATCGGCTCCCCTAGCGCCAAGAGTCGAACAGCTTAGTCCGAGTCCACTACTGATCGGGTGGAAGGAGAGGTTCAACTGCTCGACGCAAGGAATATGGCACGATGGCTCGATGCCCCTTGCTTCTGGGGTTGGTATGGCAATTTAAAAAAAAATAAGAAAAAGACAGATATTTAGTGGTGGGAGAACTATATAGATTGTAGACGGAGTTCCGCTCGGCGTTGTGTAGAGTTTTATCCTGCGTAGCGATGCCCAGGTATGTAACATGTTACAGAATCGATTAATAATAATAAGTTCGATATGGTGTCTAACTGTCACTCAAGCTCCCCAACTTGTAATATTTCTTTTAATGTTAACATGTTCTAGATGAATCTAAGTGACATTCAAGCCAAGACGTTTTACTATCTCGTAAAGTCCCCTCTGTTTCTGTATAGTCATATTCAACTCTCCATGCTGCTCGCAGTCGATGGAGAGCCTCCGTGGCCCAGATGTATGAAGTGTGGACCAGTTGTGACAGTGCTTGGGCGGGTTTCAAAGAGTGTCCCTTGAACAGGACGATGAAATTGGCCACAGAGTAATGTATAGCCGAAAGAGGTAAGGAGAAGCACAGGTGTGGCTCAAATGTCAAGCCACTATTTAGGTCGTCCAAATTTCGTCATCGGCTAGTGCATATTCAGCCCAGCCATTAAGACAACTCTAATAAGCTCCAAAAGCTTCATTCACATACGACCTTTCAAGCTTGCCGCTTTTTGCAATTTGATACGGATTGGGTCAGAAATAGGGACATGATCTAAGTGCTTTGTGCTACGATGCGTCTAAAGACTATTTAAAGGCTGTTACCTCTGTACTACCGACCCGACATCTTATTCGGACGTGACAATTCCTCGAGTCCTTACGATGTCAACTTTCCTAGAGCGAGCAACCTCGAACTCGCGAGCCCAGCTTGCTGCGACGGCAATCGCATCTGGTGCTGTCGTCGCGGGAGCTATATTGGGATACCAACATCTGCAAGATCAGAAGCGCGCCTCAGAACTCAAAGAATCGATACCCGGGGGCAGTGATGGAGAAAGAGTGAGAAGTGCCCCCAGCCCCGTCTCGCGCCCCCGGCCGGCCTCTCCCAGACTACGCCAATCGCCATAAGTCTACGGATTTACTAACCAGGGGCCCCCAAAATTCACAGCTCACGGCGTTCGGCGGCTCCTCCAAGAAAGACAAGGAAGACCTCCGGAACGAGCAGCTGGCGCGGCGCGCGCAGTCCGGGGACTACGACGACGAGCTGATCCTGGAGCAGCTGGCGCGGAACCGCGTCTTCCTGGGCCCCGAGGGGCTCGACAAGCTGCGGGACGCCTTCGTCGTCGTCGTGGGCTGCGGCGGCGTCGGCTCGCACTGCACGGTCGCCCTGGCGCGGTCCGGCGTGGCCCGGATCCGGCTCGTCGACTTCGACCAGGTGACGCTGAGCTCGCTGAACCGCCACGCCGTCGCCACACTGGCCGACGTCGGCATCCCCAAGGTGCAGTGCCTCAAGCGACGGCTGCTGGCCGTCACGCCCTGGGTTCGCTTCGACCTGCGCCTCGAGAAGTACTGGGACCAGGCCGCCGACAGGCTGCTGGAGCCCTGGGAAGGGACGGGCCGGAAGCCCGACTTCGTCGTCGATGCAATTGATAACATCGACACCAAAGTCTCGCTGCTGAAATACTGCCACGACCACGGCCTCCACGTAGTGTCGGCCATGGGCGCCGGCTGCAAGAGTGATCCGACGCGCATGATGGTGGGCGATATCTCGACGACTACGGACGATGGACTCTCGCGAGCGACGAGGCGTAGACTAAAGCTGCGGGGTATTACGCAAGGCATCCCGACCGTTTTCTCGACTGAAAAGACCGGGGATGGGAAGGCAGAATTGCTGCCGCTGCCGGAAGACGAATTCCAGAAGGGGCCTGTTGGCGACCTTGGCGTCTTACCGGACTTCAGAGTACGGATATTACCCGTATTAGGTACAATGCCTGCTGTATTTGGATACACCATAGCCAACCATGTCATTCTCTCAATTACAGGTACGCGGACCCGAAGCCTCCAAGCTAGCATTTATCCTAACATGATGGCTCAGGATACCCCTCTGATTACGCACAAGTCAAGGGCCGCGACAAGATGTACGAAGGCATCCTCGCCGCGGTGCAAGGAGGCGAGGAGAAGATATTACGTCATATGACCGGGGGCGACGTCAGCATAACTTTAGGGCTGAAGACGCCGGTTACGGTGAGTGATTTGGCATTCCTCGTCGAGGACATCTACAAGGGCCGGAGCGCCATCACCGGGCTCCCGAACCGGCTCACACTCATGAGATGGAGGAAGCCAACGGAGAGCACCCTACTGAGAATAGGGGAGGGGGCGAGCGAGCAGAAGTCGTCGAACCTGAAACTGAGCGACCTCGTCTGCATGACCAAGGAAGAAGCGACGCGACACGACAAGGAGGTGCTCCGTGGGGACAAGTCCGTCGAAGAAGTGTACGACTCGGCCACGATAGCGAAGGTCGAGAAGCTCCTCAAGGAGACCGCGGTATACGAAAAATATCGGTAGCGCAATAATGCAAGTGCCATTTGCGCGCCCAACTATTCCCGCAACTGTCATGCCCACCTCGTCGTGTAGTAAATCGTGTGACGTCATAATCTTGTAGATCCCGCCACTAAGTACGCGCGCGATTATAACTTGCCTTCTCGCCGCAACCCCTCCCACAGCGCCACCGCAGCGAGACACTTGGCGTCGCGCGCGCCCTCCCTCCACAGATCCCGCATCCGGACGAGCTTTAGCGTGATCTTCTCCCCGCAGTCCCGCAGCCCCGTGAGCCTGCCCGTCCACTCCCGCAGCTGCGCCCGTGGCACCCGTCGCTCGTGCATGTAGATGGGGATGAACTCGTCGCACCCGCCCGCCGAGGGGTACATGGCCCGCGCGAGGTCTTCCTCGTTCTCTCCGCGATCGCCCTCCTGAACGCGACCCTGACCCTGGCTCTCTTCCCGTGTGGCGAAAGCCATGTCGCTCAGACACCGCAACTCCGCCGCGGGGATCGTGAGCCCGAGCTCCTCCTCGATCTCGCGCGCCGCGGCGCCCGCGAACGTGTCCTTGTCGTCCACCATGCCGGCGGGCAGCTCGACGAAAGCGAGGCTGCCGGCGGGGATCCGCGGCTGCACCGTGAGCAGGACGTAACGCTCCTCTTCCCCTTCCTCCACTCCCATCTCCCTTCCCGCCCCCGTCTCCGTTCCCGTGTCGTCGGGGACCAACACCACGAGCATGGCTACGCTGGGCCCGCGCAGGAAAACACTGCCTGGCAGCGTCTCGCCGGCGGCGTTCGCCACCTCGGCGCGCAGCTTCAGGAACCCGAGCCTTTTCGAGACGGTGCCGAACAGGTCGTAGCTCTGCACCGTGATGCGCCGCAGCGCGTACGGGTCCGCATGGAATGGGTGCGCGGCGACGCTGCGCTGGAGGCTCAGGGAGCGCGTTAGCGTCGCGAGCCAGTCCTGCGCGGTTCCGTTAGTTTTGCTGATGCTAATGCGGATGCTTAGGGTGGTGAGGGAATGATCTGGAAGCATAGGTGAACTTGCGTTGAATGGGGCGAAGGCCAGGAGTGTCGTCTCTGAAAGGCCTTCGGGGAGGTCGACGGGGATGTCGGGTTTCACTGTTATGGTCGTCGTCATTGTGCGCTTAGTGTTGGTATTGGTTGTTAAAGTTGAATGAGAGAAGAACCACCGGGGTTTTGATGGCGCGGGAACTCTCTCTATGCGCGAAACGATGTTGCGCAATGGACTCATTCATGGAGAGACGCCGCGGTGAATCACTAGATACTGTTTATCGTGTGTGTGTATGCTTGCGACGCCATGAACCTTAGAGCTCTCAGGTCAACCGAATGGGCAACCAGGTATATATAACATTAAATAATGCACATTAATTTGCACATTAACTAAGGCTTTCTGATGGTTTAAAAATTGCCTATCATATGACTCTGGACGAACAAACACGAAAAGGAAAGCTGTCTGCCAAATGTGGAATAGCACACTGGGCGAAGGGCGCAATCAAAAAGCAATATACTCCCATACGGGGAATCGAACCCCGAGCTCCGCGGTGAAAACGCGGTATGTTAGCCGTTACACTATATGGGATTGTTAATTCCTCCTGTGGGGAAGGAAAGAACGGCGCTTGTTTAGTCGCTGAGAAAGCGGCGACTTAACGAGTTACTAATCGCGACTTCTCTTCTGGAGCTGACGGAGAGTTCCGGATGTGTGGGCCAGGATGGCTGTGCGAAGGAACCCATCAGTGGAATGCAGACTAATAATTTAGGGGGGCTCTTAGGCGGGTAAGGTGCGGTGTGCTCCGCCATCTTCTTTCTGCTTGTCGCTTTGAAAGCATGGGTTGATACAAAGACGAAGGCTTCTTAACGAAAGAAATCAAGACGGAATCAAATGAGATGTTTGGGCCTGTTTATTTTCGAACAAGGCGGAAAGAACGATTCCATGTGCTTATTGAATGCAATGTGCCGGGCTGGCAGCTGGAGGACGGTCCGACATGACCCCGTACATATGGCAGCCGGGGGACAACTTTTGGCCGGTGAATTCAGTTCTTACCCCTTTTCCAAACTGGGAAGGGATGGACTCACTACGGACGTACGACGAGGATTGAGAGGAAATGTAACTGTTAGCATTCTAATTATGCATGACATAATTATATGCCTTTAGGCTCCATCATTGACAACAGTCTCTTTCCCATCGGCAACTTCGCCGCCGTACAGTGAACGGCGTACAACCTGAAGGCTGATCCCGCTCCCTTATGCTGGAAAGTAGTGACGTCAAACTCTGTGTTCAGAAGGTGGTATTCACGTACTTAATGGGCTTTTTATATTCCGTGTTGGGCGAGTATATCGAATTGGGATAAGAATCCCTTCGTCTTAGAACCTGAGCGTTAGCTTGAAGCACCATGTTGTAATTAGACCTGGACCTAATCATCATAGTCCGGACCCTTCCATGCATGCATCCTCGGCCTGTATCAGTACCCATGCTCAAAAGGGTCGATTTGCAGCTCCGGAAGTTATAACGCGAGACAGCTCATCAAAAATGGCTTACGGGTGATAGTGAGTGCGTATCGTCTTCACAACTAGTATGTAATCCACGGTCAGGGGTTGCATACAGGTACGACCCGGCGGACAACAAGGCGCCGTCGCCATAAGTCCTCATGCCACATCAATACACGTATTTGCTACCCGTCAAATATATATATCCTATACAGAGCAACTGATTAAATCATATGCTATCAATATTGCGCATTCAGAATCTCTTGCCGACGTAATAAGTAGTAGGATGTTTGAGGCTGGGCGGTCAAGCCAGATACTATATGATGATTTCCTGACGCCGGTCAAGTTGAAGGCTTATTGAATATTAAAATATTATATGCATGAACGTTCCTAATCACAGTGTTGAACTAACTCTCCCGCGTAATAATCGTGGACGCAGTTATGTTAGCTATTTGTGGGAATCAGGATCGTATACAACATTATTGCTCTATCAATAATAACGGCGTCGTTTCCGCGGCTTGAATATCACTTTAGTGATGTCCACCCCACCATCCTCGGCTTCATCTTCCTCCAACTTGCTGAAGAACGTAGTTTCGTCTAGATCCGTGGGAAGATGGCTCTTGATGTACGCCATACCTTTGCTCCGCATCAATTCCCAGAGATCTTTACACTCCTGGAAATCCTTTTCCAGGAATAGTAAGATCATTGCTGTTGCTGCAAGTCTCCGGTCTACAGCTGCAGTCGTTCTCCACATGCGTAATCCCTCATTCACCAACGTCTGCACTTTCTTCGTCGCTGAACAAATGGCACGGGCAACTTCCTTGCCAACAACTCCCTCCGCCTCCTCATCTTTTATGTCGAACGAGCCGTCAAAACGTTGTAAAGTAAGGAGATTCCGCACAGTCTGTTCCCTGACATTTGGCTGGGAGATTGAGGCAACTACCTGGGCCCGGGTCGAGGTCTTCCTCGCTCGATCGATCGGGCCATTTACATCAGCTGTATCCTCCATATCATCCCGAGGTGGCGGAGGTCCATAACTTATAAGACCCCCATAAGGCAGATGATCCGTATGACATATATCAGTTGAACCTCTGGCTCGTCTTCGGATCGAATTACCGACGTGTCGTGAACTCCGCGGACGTTTGACGTGGGTTATATTGGCTATGGCGGAGAAATTCCTATTCGTCTCCGACTCAAATCCAACCAAGAAGAAGCTTGTCCATTTTGATGCGATTGAGTACTTGCAAGCAATAGCTTCGGCTTCGGTCCGGATGAGTCGTTGCTCTTCATATGATCCGTGTTGAGGTCGCGCTGCGCTGAGGTGGATTTTGCTGCGACCCCCTTCAAGATCTTCAAGTATTGCGCGACTTCCGAGACCGTGAAGCGTGGTGTCTTCCTTCTCGATAGTATGTATCAAGACTTTCTCCGAAATATCCGAGCCATCTGCTGTGCGCGATTTGATCTCGATAAACCCTCTCTCATTCAGGGTTGTGGAATCATCGAAGAGCACAAATACTCGATTGTTCTGAAAGGGGTTGAGGAATCCGAGATCTGCTGGTGACATGGACTCTCCATATGGTTTGTATTGGGATTTGATATCCACCTCAAGTGACCCCACATGTCTCGTCAGCGCCGCTTTCAACATAGCCACGGCCCGGTCTTCCCATCCACCCTGATTCGCCGACGAGATTACCTCGGAGTAGCCACCGCCACTCTTAGCAATGCCTTCGACGAGAGCATGGGATACCGCGCACCCGATACCAAGCGAGAAAAATCGTACCAGTCCTTGAGAGTAGGTGCGTGTGCGCTGAACAAGGTCGAGGGTTTGATCCAGACGCCATACCTCCCCATCAGTCAGGACGATGATGTCGCACGGGTTCGACGCATCCCTGGACAGTATAATGGCGTCTAAGGCAGCGAGGAGCTCCGTCCCACCCATATTTGAATCGAAGGCGTCAATGGCCTCTAGAGCCTGGCGGACATTTTCCTCGATATAATCCGCGGATTGTGGCCATATAGACTTGTAGCTCGAGCCGAAAGACCAGATATTGAACTTCTTGCCCAATGGAATGCCTTTAACGAAGAATCTGAGTGCCGACTTCAGGGTGTCGATCTTGTCGACCATAGATCCAGAACGATCAGCAAGAAAGAGTATTTCGCCGTCGCTTTCATTCTGAGTATCTCGCATAAAGAAGATAGGAGGGATGGTAACCATCAGTGCTTGGTGGTTTGCAAGTGTGGGGTGGGTCTCAAGCCAGGCTTTGGGTTGCTCTAAGCCATCTTGCAGGAATGTTTCAATGTCTAGGACGAAATCTCTATCCAGAAATGTCGATCCATCCTTGAGCCTGACCAAGGTGATACTGGTGGTGGACTTCGGTGTTTCGTCAGCAAGGTCTTCGAAGTTCTCAGCGGCCTGGCTGGTGGACACTCTGTCCACTAAGATGTCATGTGTTCTACTCTCGACTTTCTTAATGTGATCTGAAGCAAGTACTTCTACCTGGATCGATAAGCCCTTACGCACATCGGTCGACGTCGCCCCTTGGAATTCTTGCGGAGCCTCCCCATAGCGACCGGCAATACAAGTCGGGATTGTGAAAGTGGTGATCTTCCGCTCATTATCAAAGCGATGTCTCAAAAGCGTGAGAAAGGTTATCTTGGTCTTCAACCTGGTATTGGGCGGGATGTTTCCCAGAGAAGATGTGAAGATCTCCGGGGTATCTTGTTCGAGTAAGGCGGTTGAGGCCCCACGAACGATGGCATCATTGAATGCTTCCTGTGCTTCCTGTCGCGGCATTACAATGGCGTTCATAATTTCGCCACGACCTATGCGACAACTGAATTCGGTCACGGTGCATCCATTGGGCAGTGGAAAGGTGTATAGTGCCTTCATGATCGGAAGGTCTGCATTGTTCCAGAATTGTTGGGTGAAGGTGACTCTCGCTGTGTCCTCAACAATGCGGGACTCCACTGATATTGACATAGGTGGGAGAAGATTTCTGTCCGACCCTTTCATAACAGTGTCCGCGATCGGTTTTTTGACTCGTGGGACATGTGTCAATGGCCATGCGCCTATATGCGGCGGTGCAGGCGGTGGATTCCATGGTGTCGTCGCAATAGGTCTGAGATTGCCAGTCTTCGAAGCTGAACCCGCCCACCTTTCTCCCTGGGGAGATTCTATTCTTTCGAAATCTTCCAAGCCGCTCTGTGAACGCTGGAACTCGGGTGGCAACGGTTCCCGCGGATCCCAAACGATTCCACAGGTGAAAGCATGTTGTGCCATGACTAAGAATGATCAGCCGTAATCAGTTGCAAAGAGAGGACTGAACGCTATAGCAGCTCCTTTGGGGCGCAGACCTGTCTGTCTGTCCTTGGCAGTACTTGTCTAGGTTCGAATTGTATAACGGTAGGTCACGCTTATGAGTCGAGTGATTGAACCAATTCCTAGGATGGTCCGGTCGAGCCAGAGAACGTAAATGCCTTTTAGATGGGTTTGGGAACGAGGCTCCCGAGGACCAATTTGGCGAACCGCATTACGTGTCAGTTGCCTGAAGCTAAAACCTGCCGCCTCGCCCGACTGGGATATAGCCTGGGACTCGTAGAGCACCATGCAGGACAAACAACCAGTAACATCTCGGGTACGTGAGGGAGAGTGGTGGCTGAGTCTCGGCTGTTCCAGTAAGACTCAACGCTACACAGTTGTTTCCTACGATTAGTGGCGTTCGGGTAATTTTGTAATTGACTCAAACGACGGTCTATCGTAACACATTCCAACCTGGTGGTTTCCAGAACATCAATCGCATCGGGCCCTCCCCCCTTTCTCGTTGCGATGTCTTTTCCAATCTCTATTGGCGATGTAGTGCTCTTGGGACAGATTGCGTGGAAGCTGGCTCAGGCCTTCACGAACGGGCGAAAGTCAGCACCTAGTGAATTTCGCGAGGTTGAAAATCAGTTATATGCCCTTAACTCTGCCTTGAAGGCCCTGAGTGATGCTCAGAATCACAATGCGGCTTTGACAGCCAATGGATCGAGTGCCGCGTCCCTCGCTGACCAGGACGAGGAAAACGCACGCTGGGATACGATTCGAATTATTCTCAATAATTGCCACGAAACTTTGAAGCATCTGGAGTCGTTTACTGAGAAATACGGGATTGTCGTCGGCGCATCCGACATTTCAACCCCCAGATTCCAAAGGTGGCGGGAGGACCTGTTCAAGAACTGGAAAAAGGTGATGTGGACCAAGGAAGCTGGAGCTCTAGCCACCCTACGAAGCCAGGTTGTAACGCACACAAACAGTCTAAACCTCATTCTGGGCGTTATCAATAAGTAAGCCCCTGTTGACGTACTTGGGAGATTACATACTGTGACTGACTCTTCGTAGTTCTCAAACTACCAGGATAGAGTCAGGCGTCCAGCAGACATCCAAAATTCTCAAGGAAATCTATGCTTGGTACACTGATAATCTAAAGGACGTCGAGGCCATCCCCAGACCACACGAGACCCACCAAGGAATCGACTACCCGCAACGACGCAGCTTCACGGACTCGCCTATACATACCTTCGAACTGACCGTAGAGATAGATGACGGGCAAAAGCCCCTATGCGGTTGTGCTTCTCTAAAGCCCGATGGGGGCGAGGAAGTTGACGACACTGGAACGAATTCTCAGCGAGCGTTGCTTGCCTGTTGCTGTCCTAATGAGACAGCTTCGCATCGGGCCACCGTAGAGGCTTACGGATGTAGGCGATAACTTGCTCTATTTACTAATACCGCTAATACGTACTATAGTATCTCACCGGTCCTTTCAGGTCAGACTTGCTGGAAAGGAAATGACATGGCTGCTTTGCCATATTGCTGACAGACGAAGCAACCGTCTTGTCGAAATGCGGATTCGTGGGGTAACTGCCGCCGGTGAGTCAAATCCTCATTACTCTTTTATGGCGCCGCATTCAACGGCTCACATTCTGGCTATAGGCATCCCCCAACTTGAAGAGAGATTTCGGCAACTTTTCCCCATGCGAAGAGTCGAGGACAGTTCTCAGGATGATACAGGTGGTGAACTCACTCACGTAACATCAAACGAAGATGACCACGTCCTGGCTCTCATAGGGTAAGTTGACTTACCTAAATTTGTGGTCATATCTTTACTAACGGCGGCGAGCTAGAGAACTCAAAAAAGCGCGGAGTACGGTAGAGTCTGTTACTTTCACGGTGGGCCACAGGAGCATATCTCGGGACTGGGTCGAGGATGTCCAAATCCTCCTCTATAGCGTGCACAATAACACGCACTCTTGGGACACTACTGGGGACGCATTTCGACACCTTGATTTCGCTGAAATTCTGGTATATTTCTGCGAGGAAAATCAGGGGGCAGACAACGATGTCGAGAGGACTGCTCTCAAGTGTATGCCAAATAATGATACTCCACTCTTATTGCACATGAGCTAACCCCTTAAAGTCAAGCATGACACCCCTATAAGCCTCGACAAGGACGACTTAACGGTCAAGGTCATGGGTGTTGAATCAACAGGGTTCTACACTAACGGGAGATCAACGAGATTGAAAAGCACGGATGTAACTCTTCAGTTCATTCTTGCAGAAGGTCGGCTTTTTACGCTTCCACTGGATGAACCTGAACCAGAAGAAGGCTAACGTAGTGATAGCCGCGGAGGAATTCCATGCGAGGCTCGAAGACATGCGCGAAGAACTTTTCATCCTGTACCTCAACTACCCACGCCCGGACGAGACCGCTGTACTTCATTTGTACGTATACATGGCCCTTAGGCGTAGGTCTCTTAACATATTGACATATTTTTAGGCAGTCCGCTCAAGTGGAGTGCGAAGACATCTTCATCGTAGATGCGAGTATCACTATAGTCCATGATTCGCACGGAAAATACCGTTTGATCATCGTTAGCCGCAACAAATGCACGGTGCTCAGTCAAGTCTGTACGTCACCGGTCTCCTTTTCCCGTCTCCCTGGGCGAGAAACTCCTAGGACGGGCTAACTCTACGTCCAGTAGCGGATGACTTCTTCTCACCTTCAACTAGAAGACCAAGCTTCGCCTCGCCGACTTGGGTCGTCCAAATCGAGGGAAGCGGCATTAGGCGCATCTATCATAGACAGAACGGCCTTCGATTTTTAGACTTCCGCAGCACACAGTGTAGGTTATTACAAGCGACCGCCATGAAACCCCAGTGTGCAGCTGAGCTGACAGCTTAACACGCAGCCAATCGAATGTTCGAATTAGGCTGCAGCACCGTGTCGATGAACCAGCACGCTGGGGAACTTATCACCGATGGCATGGATACCTCAGAAAATTGAAGTATGCTCCTTGATACTAGCGATCCAAATGACGCCGATGACGCTTGTATCCACCATAGTTCATGGCCACATGTTTACTTCTTCGACATAGGGGTCCGGGAAAGGTGAAGTCTGCTGCTACTGGGATGTAAGATGGAGGGTTTGGCCAGTCATGATCCAGTTAGAACATTCATACCATCCAAGTTGTCAACCTTAGCAAGTCAGATATTTGGCTTCGCTTGAGAGCCCACAATTTAAGCTACGGAAATCAAGGCTTGCCTACAATCGATGCTTTATTAGTGGCGAGGAAATGGATTGACCGCATAAGAAATAGGGGTAATGGGACGGTGACCAGCAAAACCTGCGCGAATCTGTATCCCTAGAGTCTTTCTGCAGAAATCAGGCTCATCCGAATAGCACCGCGCGTGTCCCCAGAATTCGACGCCGAGGATCAGTGGGAGCAAAGTCCACAGCTGCACATTTAACGGTTCCGGATTTTCCGAGGAGAGGACGGCCAGGTGGGACTCAGGCTTGGTCAACACCGTCTTAGTAATGGGCTCTGAGAGTTCGGCCAGAGCTGGAAACGGACCATCTCATCCCGAGCGGTAGGATTCAGGAAGGGCTCTAGGGTTACAAAAGCCCTCCTCCCCTATTAGCAGAGGACTTATGTAACTGTTCGGTGAATTGAGCCGTGGTCTGCCCCATGGTGGATTAACCTGAAAGCTGATGCCATCTTCCTTCGAATAGAGCAACTTCGAAGATGCTAAGCCCCGAGTAGCATACTTTGCTTGTCTCAGGCCTGGCACAATGTTCAACGAATAGGTTAATCGCGTCTGAATCACCGCACAACACCACATCTTCAGAGTGTCAGGCTAACGGAACATAACCGATCCCAAACAGGTATTGGATGGTTTCGAAGTCTTTCCCGACACCTTCACGTTTTACGAAAGATAGGTTCCGGCATTGGCCAGCGCAGCAAGTGCGATCTAGCGGCCTCGGCATCCCTCGTCTCCTTGCCGGAATGGTTACTTGCTGAACTTGCAGAATCGCCTGCACGTTGCTTTGGTGCTTTCGAGCGTCTCCTGCTTGGCAGCTATGGAGACTATGCCGGTATCATCCACTTCGGGGTTCATATAGCGTCTAAGATGTACTCGCAAAATTGCCCTGCGGAAAAAGAAACAAAATATATAACATCCTACACCACCGAACGGCGCATTTCTCTACGCATTCCAATTACTCAACTTTATTTCTCCATTATTTAACATTAACAAAATAGAACGGCTTACAAAAGAAACTAGAATGAACATAGCCGTTCAGGCTAAGAAATATAATCAAAAACTTGGTTTCAAAAAGCTTTGTTTTATATATGATATTACCGCAACTACCTTAAGAGCCCGATATCACGGTCGACGCGCCCGAACCGATATTATCCCCAATTTGCGAAAATTAACGGTAACCGAAAAAAAAATTTTAATTCTTAAACGGATTTTTAACTTAAATACGCGAATATTTCTTATCCGGCTTTAACATATTAAAGATATGGCGAATTTATTATTCGCTTAACGTATCGCAAAACGCGTTAAAGTTAACTAGGTGTCGAAATTTGTTAAACGGCAAAAAAAGCTTTAAACGCGTTTAATTCGGAAAATCGATTATTAACGGATTTTATGCGAAAATCTAGAAATATTTCGTAAATAATTCGAATTTATTCGGGTTATTATCGTAAAATACGATATTTATAATTTCGATAAAATTAAATTTTTAATAGAATTTCTTATAATAACGGATATAGTAAATATTAATGCCGAAAAACGTAGAAAATTTAAATAAACCTAATAAGGAAATAAAAAATAAATTATAATTATATACGTTATTAATTTTTAAAATTAAGTTATATCGTTATTTATTATTATAGCAAAAAAAAGTTACCTTAAATTTTAATACCGTAATAATTTATTATTAATAACCGATTAAAAAATTATATTAAGTAATATTAATTAAATAATTAATAAATTAAATTTAAAATACATTTATTATTTTAATAAATGTATTCGAACGCGTAAAATTAATTCGAAACTTTTTTTTTATTTTCGACGGTTACGAAAATTATTATTTAATAAAATTCGAAAAATATTACGTTAATTACGATATTATTACGTTTTATATACCCGCGCATTTTTCGTATCGGCTTTGACCTTTTAACGTATCTTATTTTTTTTATTTTAAAACGCGTTTATTTACGGTATATCGAAAACTTAATACGACGTTACTATATTTATATTACGAAAAAAGATTTTCTCGCCGGCTTTTACGATACGTTTTAAGCTACCATAATATCCGATAATATTAAATCCGGATTCGCAAAAGCTGGATTTGTTTTATTCGATTTTAATAACGTTCTTTCCGAATTAAACGTTTTTCCGGTTATACTTATACCGACGGTTTCGCCGCTTACCTTTGCCGGTTTTATTTTTTTTCTTTTCCGTAAAACCTTTAAAAATATCCGCGAAATAATAAAATAAGGACGTTATTTATAAAGCAAAATTAAAAATTACCAAGGTAGTTCGTAAATAAAAATGGTCGAATCAGTTAATTTTTTAATAAAAAATAACTTATTACTTTTATACGAAATTAATTTTTTTCGGGAAAAAACCGCTTAATTACGCGAAACGAACTATATTTTAAACAAACGTTATAAAACCAAAAATAAACGTTTTTCTTTAAAAAAAAGGATATTTATTATATAAAAGAAATAAGCTTTTTTAGCAGCAAAGGAAAAAGGTAATAAAAAAATGCAGCTAATAACGGCTAAAGGTAATCGTTATAAAAATGTTAAGACAAAAAAACGGAAATATGGCATTTCCGGCAAACCCGGATATAATACGCGTACTTATAAGGAAGTTATAAATACATTTAACGAAAACGAATCCGATTAGTTTAAATTAATTTAATATGTTATAGGTATTTTATTTAAATTCGTTATTACAGAATGTTAAAAAAATGCGCCGTTCGATAAAATGCGCCGTTCGGTAGTGTAGAACGTTATATCTATATATATATAATATAAAAAAAATTAACAAGAAAAATTAAACATAAAAAATTTTTTTTTAAAAGAATTTAAAAATTAAAAATAAAATTAAAAAGTTTTTAAAAAAATAAAAAAAAATTTATAAAATAATTAAAAAAATATTAAAAAAATTGAATAAATAAAATAAAATAAAATAAAATACTTCTTTTTTTAAAAAGGATTTAAAAAATTAAAAAATTAAAAAATTAAAAAATTAAAAAATTAAAAAATTAAAAAATTAAAAAATTAAAAAATTAAAAAATTAAAAAATTAAAAAATTAAA
>QJNU01000655.1:0-40402 GCA_004154915.1 Monosporascus ibericus
TTTGTAGTATTTAACGCCGGGGGGTTAAGCCGCATAGCGGCCGTCCCAGAGCCTCCCTTAGGGCATATAGGGCGTGCTAAGCTGGGTGAAGCTATCTTTAATTAACTTATTTACAAGTGTAAACCTATTTAGCAGTTCTTGTCCGTAGACGCGTTGCCGTTTCCAGCGCATCAAGCTGTATCCTCCCTCCTCCGTGCGAGGGCAGTGCCTAGCGTTTTCCCCTTTCCCTTAGCGGGAGTTTTCGAGGGCTAGAGCCCGAATTATGGTTGTGATGACTAGGTATGTCAGCTGGCTGTTTGCCATATATTACGCGCCTAGGCGCATTAGTGGGTGTAAAATCATCCCTTTTTCCCGCCCCTTTTAACTCCCTTAAAAACGCCCAAAAATACCCGCCGAATTTTTTGTATTTAAATTAAAGAAAATCGCCAGGGTTTTAAGTAACCTTTGCCGCTATAAGGTAATTGCTTCGTTTGGAGCGATATCTGGTAACGGCTTTAATGTAGCCCCGTTCCGGTTTTTTCGCGTATAGATGTCCCCGAAGAACCCTGTAACCCTAATATAATTTCTAAAGGCGATTAAGTTATTTATGAACTTCCTTAGGTAGCGAGTTTTATCCTTAGGTCCTTGTAGATGCGTTTTCGGCTTTAATGGCCAATTTTCGAAAAAGGCGTCCGTTTTTTTGTAATAAATTAGGTATTCGGATGCTTTAAACTTACCGCAAGTATAATGTAACTTGGCGTCGTCGTGTTTAAACTTCCGGTAGTATTAGGTAAAGTTTTTATGCCCCGTACGGAGCGTTAAATAATAGTGAAGGGCCGGTTTTATTAAGCATTCCAGCTTATCGGGGTAACGTAAATAATACTTTAGTTTTTAAGCTTTATAACGTTGTAAAAGTTTAATAAAAGTTATTTTTTATTACGTTTTTTGTTACGCTTTATTTCGTAGCCTTACTTTGGACTTGATCCCGTAAGTTATAGTTATATAGTCGTTGTTAACGTTTTTTAGTTTTAAGCTTACCTTTATTAACTTATCCGCCAGTTCGTTTCCTTTTATGCCGTAATGTTCTGGATTTTAGCGTATCCCGACGTTATACGTATTCGCCGTTGCGTAAAATTTTAGGTATGCCTATTAAGAAAATATAATGGTATTCGCTTTAATTCCTTAAATCGTTCCCGTATTATTTAGGTAAACCCATATTCGCTTCCGGTTGATTTCCGGTGGTTTTATAATAACGTACTTTAATCCTTTTTAAGTTTTTATTATTTCCGTATCGAAAATAATAGAGCAAGGGTTTAGGCGTTCGCATTCCGTACCGAGAAGTTGCTTATTTTGGTAGACCGTAAAGCCGTAACCGATTTCCGTTTTATCCTGCGAGCCGTCCGAAAAGACGATAACGTTTTTCGGTGGTAAAGCCGTATACCAGGCCTCGAAAGTTATGGTAGCTTTTTTTTTAGTAAGTTTTTATATGGGGTTTTTTTTCGAACTAGGTAGGTACCTGGGGGGGATTAGGATAGGTCGTTATACGGGTGGTAATATCCGTGCCGTTACCTATACCTTGGTCTTAGGATTTTGCAAACCCCCTGCCCCGCGTCCTTTAATGGTTTTAATTAATTCGGTTTTTTGGGTTAAGGGGTGCTTTTTGTCGATAGTTCGGAGCTTATACGCAAATCTTTATAATGCGAGGTTTAGGGTTATTTATGCCGTCGGCAATCCCGAATTACGATATAAGACGTCCGTAGGTATTGTTTTCCATATTAGCAAGGTAACTTTGGTAGTTAGGGTAAAAGCCCGTTAAATTTTTCCTACGTATTAACCTACCTTAACGCTAACTTTATTTTTTTTTATCTGCTTGGTACGTCCTCCGTATTACGCCTTTACGCCGTATAATACCGTAGGAATAATATAGGTAATTATAGCTTTCCGTAATCCGGACGCCGGGGGCCCGTATTTCGTATTCGCTAGGTGCCGTATATGCTGGGTAAACTATATTATTTTGCCTATTTTTTCTAAAACGTATCGCTTAAATATTAACTTTTTATCGAACCATACCCTAAGCCACTTAAGTGCTAGCGCTTTGTTGTTATCCTTCGGTTTCTTTACCGGGTGGATTATGAAGTTGTCGTCGACTACCACCGACGGATCGTGTTCTTCCTGCATTTTGGTAATATGTAATAGCTCGTACTTTTCTGGGGCGAAATAAACCCGGTTTTCTTTACTTTATTGTAGCACCTGCTGTACGTCCCGAGCTAAAAGTTGTGCGTTTTTGTTAAATATCCTAAACGTTCTGTATAAATACAAGTCGTCCGCATAACCGAATTTTAAAGTCCGGTCCTGTTGCAGGAGTTTTACGAGGTATAATATATATAGTACCGGGAAGAGTGGGGAACCCTGAGGTGTACCGCATCGGACCCGGCTATAGCCCGTCGTTTTGGATTCGAGCCGTATCCGGACTTTTCTATCCGATAGGAAGGATTCCGTAAGACGGAGCACCGGTAGCGGCCAACCTTGGCGTCTTATTCTTTTCAGTAGGCGTCTTTGTAGCAGGGCATCGAACGCTCCCTGTACGTCCATCGTGACCATGGAGACCTTTCGTTTGGTTGCGAGTGCCTGTTCCGCGTCGTGCACGAAAGACGTTACCAAATCCATCGTTGATCGCTTAGGTAGCGCCCCACCGTGTTGTGGGCTAAGGATGTTGTTCGTCAGGGCGATCCACGCTAGCCGCTTTGCTATTACCCTTTCTAGCCCTTTGCCGAGTTGGATATATAATAAACCGGTTTTTTATGTAAATAGCACCTACTTAGTTTCGCTCCTTAGTTATTAATCTAAGCTCTTAACTGGAAGCAACCGCACCGTTTTTTAATTAAGGGAAAAGTCCTTAAACCTCTTTAACGAACAAGACCCTTAGTGAATTATTCCTCGCCTTATTGTTACCTGCAAATCAAGACCCCATTTCGGATACTGCTCATACTTTTAGGTGGATGTATGACAGGTTCGTTACACGACCTCGTAAATCCGAACGTTGTTGCTAGGTTTAAACTTACTTGTTAAATTTAACAATCTATCTCGAAGTGTGGTTTTTTTCCAGTATATCCAGTAATAATCAGGATAAACGGATTGGTTAAGGAAAGCATTAACTTTAGCAAACGCCTTTTTTTAAGCTATAAAAAAGATCTGTTGTCGATTAATAACTTTTAACGCGTTCTGGAACTTCGCATCTGCTTCTGGATTAAGATCCAGTTTACTAGAAGCGTTGTTATCGAAGTCCTTAACGATCGGATAGATCGGTCTTTTCATTAGCGCTGGTACGCGGGTTGGGTTAGGGTTAATATACTCCCATAGCATGCCAGCTTTTGAGCTGACGTGGAATTCGAGAGTGTTATACTCTTTCGGGGTCCCCTTCTTAAAAAGGAACGCCTTAAGGCGTCCTAAGGTCTTATTAAGGTCTGTTAACGGGGAAGGAATCATGGCTTTAGTCGTAATACAGGAGAGACAGGTGGGCTAAGGTAACAGGAGTGGCGGCTAGGTGTGACGGCTAAGGGGTTTAACCAACTATTAAACCTAGTCGTACGGTTTATGTTGGCAGTAGTGTCGTGGGAAACTGAGCAATGATACGTTCAATAATCACGTCTGGTAATAGCAGATTGTTAAGGGTAATCTGGGTAACCAAGTTGTATTACAAGCTGGTGATTTATCTAAGTTATGGTAAAAGCGAGTGTATATATCTTTACCTTGGTTTAAGGTACTTAAGCGACTCGAACCCTTAAGTTCGTTTGGCCCCTTAAATCCGTATGGCAGCTTAAAAAGCTTAAAAGGCTTGGCCCTTTAAGGTTTTTAAGTTAATTACGTAACCTCTTGCTTTAAGTTAGGGCTAACTTTTTTAAAAGGTCCGACCGTTTATGTTATAGCCAAAACCGTTAGGTTATAACACGATTTCTCCTTTTCAAAATCTTTACCTTTAAAAATTAATTTATTTATCCGTTAAATTTGGTAAGTAACTTTTCCTTCTTTATACTTATAATATCGGGTCGAATTAAAAAACGTCACTTTCGGTAACGTATTAACGTTTTGGTTTTTTCAGAACGTATTAATCGTTTTGGTTTTACCATACCTTCTTATTTTCGTTATAAAAAAAAAGTACGGACTGCAAAATCGCTCGTAGTTCCGTAAAATACGTACGATGCGTTCGTTATGGCGGTCCGTATAATGTTTTCGGGCTTTTAAAATTAAAGCACTAAAAACTTTTTAATAAGGAAAATCGTTTAAAGCGTAAGGAAAAGTAAGTTCGGAAAACGTTACGGGCTGCTACAAACAAGCTTAACCGTTTGCAAAAACAAAAACGATTTCTTCGTCAGCGGGGCATTAAAATACTTCGTCGTGGTATTAAAGGTACGGAAGTTATGGAGAAGTTCGAACGGTTAAAAAAGGAACGGGAACAATTGAAGGCGGCGGTTACCGCGGCTACGTCAGGCCAGGTTGCAGATCCGGTCGATTGGTCTAAACCTATTAATTGGTCGACTGCTAACTAGGGTGCACCCGTCGTTGCTGGTGAAAGCTCCTTAACAGACGCTGGGCGTTCATAAGGTTCTTAGCGGGTTCCCAGGTGTTTTCGGAATCTGGGTAATTTTTCCATTTGATTAGATATTCGGTAAGTCCGTTTTTTCTTCGTATATCTAGGATTTTCTCTGCTTTGTATGTTGGTATATCTTTTTCTGCCTTTTCTTTATATGTGTTAACTTTGATAATATCTGCTATTAACTCGAGTAAGGAAATATGAAAAACTGGATGAAATTTAACTTTAGGGGGTAGTTCTAATTGATAGTTATTTTCTAAGATTTTCTTAATAATCTTGTATGGTCCGATATATTTAAAGTTAAGTTTTTTGTTTAGTCGCTTAGTTTGGATGTTTTTGGTGGTTAAGTAAACCATCTTTTCCTTCCGGAAGGTTGGTCCCGTTAACCTTTTTTGGTTATAATATTTTTTTATTTAATTACGTACGAATTTAAGTTTTGTCTTTAGTTTTATATATAGTTATTTAAATTATTCTAATATAAGGATTATTTTAACGTTAATAAGGCCTTTGCGTATATTTTTATAAACCTTTGGTATAAAATTAAAATTAGCGTTTACTGGAGTTATTTTAATACTTTCGTAATAATTGGTATTATAAGTTAGTTAGGTAATAAGTAACTTTTGGATTTAATCGTTTTATTCGTAATTAATGTAATATCGTAAGTAAGTTTCTAATATTTGGTTAGTTTTTTCCGTTTATCCGTTTATTTAAGGTTTAAATACGCTGGATAATTTATAATTTAGGCTTAGTTAAGTTATAAGTCCTTATTAAAATTTTGAAATAAATATTATTTCTTTATCTAAAATAATTTCCGTTAATAATCCGTATATTCTTAAAATGTATTTTAAAAAGATGTAAGTTAATTATTTTACGTTTATATCTTTATTATATGGTAAGAAATAGGAAAATTTAGTAAATCGGTTAACGATTACGAAAATATTATCGTAATATATGCCTGTAACTGGGTTTTTTAAAAATGGAAGTTTGATAATAAAGTCGAAAGTAATTAAGTTTTATAGTTATTCTACGATTGGTAGTGGTTATAATTTTCCGTATAGTTTATGTCGTCGAGCTTTTACCTTGTTGCAAATATGATATTATTATCGTATTTTCTTTATTATTAATTTTATTTTAAGGAAGTAATAAGTACGTTATAATCGTTTTAAGGTTTTGTAAATTTTTGGGTATCCGTATAATTAATATTTGTATATGTTTTTTATTAATGTTTTTTGGTATTTTTCTGGGATTTATATTTTTTTCATTTTTTAATCCTTAAATAAGTTATCGTTATATTCCTGGATCTTTTGGTATAAATCGGAAGGTATTACTTTGATTGTTGCTATTTATCATGATTATAAATGTTCTTTTGGTATGGTATCAAAAATCTGGTAATTAATTTTGATTATTTCTTTTTTAAGGTCTGGTTTTCGATTAAGTACGTTTATTTTGCCGTTTTTTAATCCTTTTTAGTAGATGATAATAAAATCGTATTTTGTTAATTTTTCGGCATAACATAATTATCGTTTTGTAAGTTTTTTGGTAGTAGTAAAACGGGTAAAGTTTTTATGGTCGGTATATACCTTAACCTGGTAAAGGTTTTTTTTAAGGTAATATTTGAATTTTCGAAAGGCTTTAACGATAATTATAAATTCTTTATCGGAAATGGCATAATTTAACTTTGTTTTTTTTAATTTGTAAAAATAAAAGATAATAAGGTATAAATAGCTTTAATTATTGCGGTATTTTATTATTACGCTTAAAACGTAATCCGAAACGTCGGTTTCAAATTTAACTAAGCGGTTCGGGTTATATATAATTAATATTAGCTTATTAATAATCGCGTTTTTAATTTCTTGAAAGGCAGTTTCCGTTTTCGTCGTTTAAAGGAATTTATTTCCTTTTTTCGTTAAATTAAATAATAACGTAATTATTTTGCTAAAGTTTCGAATAAACTTTTTATAATAATTAACGAATCCGAAAAGAGTTTATACTTCCTTAATTATAATAGGCGTTTTTTATTCTTATATTGCAACGAGTTTTTTAAGGTCCATCTTAATACATTTGAAAGTAATAATATATTTTAAAAATTTTACTTTTTGCGTATAAAACTGGCTTTTTTTATTATTAATTAAAAAGTTAGCGTTTTATAAGGTTTGGAAAATTGTATAAACGTATCTTATATATTCCTCTTTATTTTTCGAGTAAATGAAAATATCGTCGAGGTAACAAATAACGAAAATATTTAAATACTTTTTAAATACATAATTAACCATCTATTAAAAAGTTGCTGGTACGTTCGTAAATCCGAAAAGCATAACGAAATATTTAAAAAGTCCGTATTTTATCTTAAAGGCTATTTTCCATTCGTATCCTAACTTAATATAAATCTGATTATATTTTTTTTTTAAAATTTAAGTTTATAAATTAATTAATTCCGTAAAGGCAATCTTTTATTTCGTTAATTAAGGGTAACGGTATTTTATTTTTGGTTATAATATCGTTTAACTGCTTATAATTAATAATTAAACGTAACTTTCCGTTCTTCCTTAATATAAAAAATATAAGGTATCCGGCTGATAAACTAAAATGTCGTATATAACCTTTCCGAAGCTTATTTTTAAGGTATTCGCATAATATCTATAATTCTATCTTATTAAGGTTATAAATTAAATAAAATCTAGTTAATATCCTATTTTTAAAAATTATCTTATAATCCTATTCGTTGTATGCTAATAATTTCGTTTTAAGTTTCTTACGAAATAATCGTTTATATCTGTAATATTATAAAGGTACGTTAATTATGATCTTTAGCTTTAAAAGTTAATACTATAAATAATCGTTTATTTTTCGCAACTTTATTCTGATAATAACGATAATACGTCGTATCCTTTTATAATACTTTTGCTCTTTTTTATATTTTGTTTTTATAGGTGGTAAGGGTTTTATTATATCCTTATACTTATATTCGTCGCTATTTTCGATCAAATATTAAAATCTTTTCGTATTTTACTTTTTTTTGTTAAATGGATATAAAACGAATTTTACCTAGCTAATTATCTAATCGATTAAAGGATTATATTAATACAGCTATAATATTCCGAAAATTATGTCGTAATTCCTTATTAAAACGATATCAAAATTTGCTATCTGGTTTTATTTATTAATAAAAATCTCGAAGTAATTAATCTTGCGGTTAATTTTCCCGTTATCGTAAGCAAATACCTAACTTTCTACATTTTCGGCAATATAAGGTTCCATCTTTTCGTTTTATAATAATCGAAATTAATTAACCATATTTAACGTAATATAATTACCTTTTATTATTCCGTAATCCATAAATACGGTAAATTAATATATCCCAATTTATACTTGCAAGGTAATAAAGTCGTTCTTAACTTTTATCGTCGCGTTTAAAACCTTTTTAGGAAACTCCTATTAGCTTTTCCGGGTCTCACCATTTTGCGGCTTTTCTATAAATGGCGTTCGTCTTTTAATTTATCCTTTAACGCCTTAATACACTCTTAATTTTATGCGTTAAAAGTTTTCAGTTATTTTAACTATCTTTCTTATTAGCGTAAGGTAACTTCGAATAAAAGGACTTACGTCTGGAAGTCTTTTTTGGTAATATATTCTGGTTCGGGGGTTTCTTATCCTTCCTATCGTACTTAAAACTAGGCGTCGTATTACCTTATCTTTTTATTCTTTTTTTTTATTTCGTATTTAATTTTTTACTGCTTTTCCGGGTTATTCGTAAAAATTAAACGAAAGTTTAAGTTATTAACTACTTTTAATAATACCTTTATAATTATCTAGTAAATCCATTTTTTTTTATCTTATAATCGTACCAACCGTAATAATACATAAGGTTTTCGTTAAAGTAATTTTTTCTTTTAGGCCAACTCGTTATAGTTATAATAATATTAATAATATTTTTTAAGGCGAACGTTTTTAAATATTTATACTATCGTTAATCCTTAAGGTTTTTCCCGATTTAATTATAAAAGTCAAATCCTTAGTTGTACATTCGCGTAAGGTATATCTTAATATACAGTTTTTCTTCCATATGTTTTAAGTAATAAATACGCTTACATTAAATAGCATAAAGTTTCCTATATCGGTTTGGTTATTTTGGTAATAAATTTTTATCCTAACCTTAATACTTTTTAATCCATACGTTAAGTTCCAACTATTCGTACCGCTATCGCCGTTTCTTTTAAGAACGTGAAAGTAACTTATCCTTTAAAAGCTTTTTTTATCCGTCATACTCCTTTAACCATTAAGCTATTATAAATCCTATAATAAAAGTTCGCTATTCTTAAATAGCCGCTTAAGATAACTTTATTACCTTCTATAATCCCTATTATACTTCCTTAAAAAGATTATGGTTATCCTTAATCCTAATCATATTAATTAATTTATTATCGTTTCCTTAATTATTTTAAAGGGGTCCCTAGGAAATTAATATCCAGGTATTCTGTCGTAACTTTTTAAGTACCTTACATTAATAAACCTTATATCCTATCTTGTTGCAATTAAAATATTTAATGGTACGCAAGTTATATTACTAGATTACGCCTAATTTTATAGGTCCTGGTACTATTTTATAGAACGTATTAGTTCCTTATAAAATGCTAATATTAAGGGAATATCTTAGCTTATTATTCTGTTAATTCTTAAAGTATCGAATCTTTTAAGCATATTACTAATCGTTAATCTTAATTACCATAACGATATAATTTACCAACTTTTCGGGGCGTTTATCCTTAAACAATTCTCTTTATACTTCCTTTTTTAAACCGTTAAAGAATGTAATTATTAATACCTTTTATCCCTAATTAATCTTCGAAACCAATTAAATAAAGAAGTTGCCGTATCCAAAGATTAATCCTTTTTACTTTAAATCCTTAATCTTTTTTTCGGCCTTAATCTTTTCGTTTACCATTCCAAATACGTTTTTTAACTCTTCCTTAAATCTTTCGTAATCGTTATAAATAGCTACTATCTTTACGACCTTTCATTAGGAAGATTTGGTAACCCACTTACGCAGGGTAAATTCAAACCAAATAATTACGTTTCCGGTTAACTGTCCTACGGCGAACTGGACTCGAAAAATAAGCGTTACGAATTTAATAAGGAAGTACTTAAAGTAAATACGGCATTCCGTAAAAAACTGTTATAACTTAATAATAATTCCGTCGAAAGGGGTAAACTTGGTAAGCTTTAAAACTTTTCCGGATTCCTTACCGTAAGTTATCTAAGCAAATTATACTAGCTAAGTTAGCTAATCCGGTTAATCGGGCTGCTTCATGCTCGCTTATCTTATTAGCTCGACTTTTTAGGCTTCTAGCTGTTCGCAAATCTCTTTAAGGGTACTAATAAGCTCGATTTTATCGTTAGTAAACTGAATAACCGCGTTAATTAACCAGTAAATCGGCGCAAAACTTCTTCCTAGGAAAAATTAGGTCGAGTTTCTTCATTATCGGAATTTATAAAATTATCCTCGGGTACTTAAAAAATTTTCTTAAAGGCGGGTTACTTACTAAAAGATATAATGTTAATAGTATTGCTCAAAGTCTAATAACATTACTAAACAAAAGCTTGTAACGTATAATAGCTAAAAGGTTTAACCAACTTTTAAACCTAGTCGTACGGTTTATGTTGGCAGTAATATCGTAAGAAATTAAGCCATAATACGTTTAATAATTACGTTTGGTAATAGCAAATTATTAAGGGTAATCTAGGTAACCAAGTTATATTATAAGCTAATAATCTATCTAAGCTTTGGTAAAAGCGAGTATATATATCTTCATCTTAACTTAAGGTACTTAAGCGACTCGAACCCTTAAGTTCGTTTGGCCCCTTAAGTCCGTATGGTAGCTCAAGGAGCTTAAGGGGCTTGGCCCTTTGAGTCTTTTAAGTCAGTCACGTGACCTCTTGCCTTAGGTTGGGGCTAACTCTCTTAGGAGGTCCGACCGTTTGTGTTGTAGCCAAGACCGTTAGGTCATAACACTAGGACTCTTTTGTGAAGGGCGGCAGTAAGTTATAAAGTTACTGCGGGAGCGACGGCGAGGATCCGAATAACCTTAAAGCGACGTATATAACGTATATAACAAAGTGTATCAAAGCACAGCTAACAAGAGGTGCGCACCGGGCTTATAACTATAAGACCCTAATATCACATACTGAAGCATATATGGCTGAAGAAGAAGCTATTATCAGGTTGACCTTTAAAAGGTCCTTTCTAGCAACTAAAGGTAAAGATACCTCCTTAAATACACAGAAAAACAGTTGCGGCTGAGAGAAAACTGTATCAGAATGCATAAAGTAAGCTCCCTTCTGGAGCTGATCAAACCAAGCCAAGGCCCAGCTGTTTGATCACCTTCAGCTAGGTCCGACATAATAGCAGATTGCTAAAGGTAATCTGGGTAACTAAGTTGTATTACAAGCTGGTGATCTATCTAAACTGTGGTAATAATGAGCGTATATATCCTTATCTTGTGTTATAAACCAACACCTTGCCAGCTTGGGCATACGGTCGGGATAAGACCTGAAGCACCCCCGACCCGGTTACGTGACGTAGATCCGTATGGATGAACGGATCTAGAGAGATTTATGCACTTAAACAATACGGATCCGGATGGATCTTCGGATTTATAAAAATCTAATTTACATATACGATACGGATCCGGATGGATAAACGAATCTAAAGGAATCCAAGTTGAAATATATACATTTATTATTTTTATAGTTTACAAAGATATAACGGCTCAGGGGTTTAACCAACTATTAAACCTAGTCGTACGGTTTATGTTGGCAGTAGTATCGTGGAAAACTAAGCAATAATACTTTCAATAGTCACGTCTGGTAATAACAGATTATCAAAGGTAATCTGGGTAATCAAGTTGTATTATAAGCTGGTAATTTATCTAAAACTATAAAAATAATAAGTATATATATCCCACCTTGGATTTTTTAAAATCCGTTTATCCATTCGGATCCGTATCGTATAAGTAAACTGGATTCCCATAGATCCGGAGATCTATTCGAATCCGTATTATTTAAGTATATGGATCTTTTTGGATCCTTTTCTTTATTCGGATTTATGTTACGTAACCTGGTCGGTATTATTTCAAGTTT
This sequence comes from Monosporascus ibericus, assembly GCA_004154915.1. Lineage (NCBI taxonomy): Eukaryota > Fungi > Ascomycota > Sordariomycetes > Xylariales > Monosporascus > Monosporascus ibericus. Next base: position 11,708 of record QJNU01000655.1, read on the forward strand.
TGTCCGACCGTATACCCAAGTAGGTAAGGTGTTGGTTCGTAATACGATTTCTCCCCTCCATAATCTTTACCCTTTAAGATTTTCGAATTTGGTAAGTTTCCCTTTTTTTTTCATACCCATCATATTTAAGGGAATTATTAAAAACGTTGCTAAACCGCGATAGCGCTTTAATTAAAAAAAAGAACGTAAAAAGTTATCCTTTGGTATTAAGGATTCTAGTTTCGAAGTTATGCCTTATTTTGCGTATTTCGTTCGGAAGGAAAAAACGTATTATCGCTGAAAATGTGGCTTATTATCAAAATTGCGTTCGTTACAAAAGGAATTATAATACCTTGGGTATTCCAATCAATTCTTTACGTAATATGTCTTGGGAAAAGGAACGATTAAAACGTAAAAAGGTTTTTACCGAGCAGCGCTTTTATTAATCGCAACGGGATATAAATAAGGCCATTTTTCGTTTTTAGCGGTTACGTTAACAATAAGAATTCTTTCGTACTAAAGGTATCGAGATGATTAACCGTAGGTTATAATCGTTGGACGAATTAAAGAAATAGGAAAAGGCCGAGGTGGAAGCCGCCGGGCAAGCCGTTTAGACTACGGGGGTGGCTGGCTTATTTGGTTCCGAAACCGCTAATTGGTCCTTTCTGGCGGACCCTGGTTAGGAAGCTATTTTAAACGCTGCCGGTTTTGCTGGTACAAGCTTTTCAACAGGTGCTGGACGTTTATGAGATTTTTGGCAGGTTCCCAGGTGTTTTCGGAATTTGGGTAATTTTTCCATGTAATTAGGTACTTGGTAAGTCCATTTTTTTTGCGTACGTCCATAACCCTTTCTGCTTCGTATGTTGGTATGTTTTCTTTTACCTTTTTTTCGTATCCTGTATTAACTTTAATGGCATCCGTTGCTAACTTAAGTAAGGAAACGTGGAAGATTTAGTGAAGTTTAACTTTAGGTAATAGTTTTAATTGGTAATTATTTTCTGAGATTTCTTGGTAATTTTATATGGTCCGATATATTTAAAGTTAAATCTTTTGTTTAGTCGTTTGGTTTAGATGTTTTTAGTAATTAGGTAAACCATCTTTCCTTTTTGGAAGGTTAATCCTTTTAATCTTTTCTAGTTATAATATTTCCTTATCTGGTCGCGTATAAATTCAAGTTCTGTCTTTATTTTTGCGTATAGCTGCTTAAGTTGTTTTGATATAAGCATTGTTTTAATGTTAATAAAGCTTTCTGTATATCTTTATAAACTTTTGGTATAAAACCAAAGTTGGCGTTCGCTGGAGTTATCTTGGTGCTTTCGTAATAACTAGTATTATAAACTAGTTAAGCCATAGGTAACTTTTAAACCTAATCGTTTTATTCGTAATTAATGTAATATTGTAAGTAAGTCTTTAGTATTTAGTTAGTTTTTTCTGTTTATCCATTTGTTTGGGATTTAAATGCGCTAAATAATTTCTGGTTTAGGCCTAATTACGCTATAAGCCCTTGCTAAAACTTCGAAATAAACGTTATTTCTTTATTTAAATAATTTCCGTTAGTAATTCGTATATTCTTAAGATGTATTTTAAAAAGATGTAGGCCAATTATTCTGCGTCCGTATCCTCGTCATTTGGTAAAAAATAAGAAAATTTAAGAAATCGGTTAACGGTTACGAAAATACTGTCGTAATATATACCCGTAGCTAAATCTTCTAATAGTGGGAGTTTAATGATAAAGTTAAAAGTAACTAAATCCTATGGTCGTTCTGTAACTGATAATGGCTATAGTTCTCCGTATAGTCTGTGCCGTCGAGTTTTTACCTTATTGCAGATATGGCATTATTATCGTACTCTTTTTACTACTGATTTTATTCTAGGAAAGTAATCGGTGCGCTATAATCGTTCTAGGGTTTTGTAGATCCCTGGGTGTCCGTATAGCCGATGTTCGTGTATATTCTTTATTAGTATTTCCTAATATTTTTTTAGGATTTGTATTTTTTCAATTTTTAGTTTCTATGTAGATTGTCGTTATATTCCTGGATTTTCTGATATAGATTAAAAGGTGCTACTTTAATTGTTGCTATCTGTCGTAATTGCAGGTATTCTTTTAGCGTAGTATCGAAAATCTGATAATTAACCTTAATTACTTTCTTTTTAAGGTCTGGTTTTCGACTAAGTACGTTTGCTTTGCTATTTTTTAATCCCTTTTGGTAAATGATAACAAAGTTGTATTTTGTTAGTTCTTCGGTGTAACGTAATTATCATCCTATAAGTTCTCTAGTGGTGGTAAAGCGGGTGAGAGTTTTGTGGTCGGTATACACCTTAACCTGGTAAAGGTTTCCCTTAAGGTAATATCTAAATTCTCGGAAAGCCTTAATAATGGCTATAAATTCTTTATTAAAAATAACGTAATTTAACTTCACTCTTTTTAACTTGTTCAAGTGGAAGGCGATAAGGTATAGGTTGCCTTAATCGTTACGGTATCTTGCTATTACGCTTAAAATGTAATCCGAAACGTCGGTTTTAAGTTTAATTAAGCGGCTTAGGTTATACATAATTAATACTGACTTGCTAATAATCGTATCTTTAATTTTTTTTTAAAAAGCTGTTTTTATTTTTATCGTTTAAAAAAACTTATTTCCTTTTTTCCTTAGGTTAAATAATGGTATAGTTATTTTACTAAAACTGCGAATAAACTTCCTGTAGTAATTGGCGAATCCGAAAAAAGCTTATACTTCCTTAACAATAGTAGGTATCTTCTATTCTTATATTGCAGCGATTTTCTTAAGGTCCATCTTAATACATCCTAGGATAGTAATATGTCCTAGAAATTCCACTTTTTAAGTATAAAACTGGCTTTTATTTATATTAACTAATAAGTTAACATTCTGTAAGGCTTAAAAAACTGTATAACCGTATCCCATGTATTCCTCTTTGTTTTTCGAGTAAATGAGAATGTCGTCGAGGTAACAAATAACGAAGATATTTAGGTACTCCCTAAATACATAATTAACCAGCCGTTAAAAGGTTGCTGATGCGTTCGTAAATCCGAAAGGCATAACGAAGTATTCGAAAGGTTCGTACTTCGTTTTAAAAGCTGTCTTCCATTCATGTCCTGGTTTGATACGGATCTGATTATATTTTTCTGTAAGATTTAGGTTCGTCAACTAATTTACTCCGTAAAATCAATCTTTTATTTCGTTAATTAAGTGTAATAATATTTTATCCTTAACCGTGAGGTCGTTTAGTTGTTTATAACCGATAATTAAACGTAACTTTCCGTTTTTCTTTTGGTACGAAGAACATAGGGTATCTGGTTGATAAATTAAAACGTCGTATGTAACCCTTTTAAAGTTTGTCTTCGAGGTATTTACGTAATGCCTATAATTTTATCTCGTTAAGGTTGTAAATTATATAAAATCCAGTCGATATCCGTTCTTTAGGGATTATTTTATGGTCCTATTCGTTATAATCTAGTAATTTCGTTTCGAGTTTCTTTCGAAACAGTTGTTTATATCTATGGTAATATGAAAGTACGTTAGCCCTGGTTTCTGGCTTTAAGGGCTAATGCTATAAATAATCGTTTATCTTTCGCAACTTGGTTTTAATAATAACAATAATGCGTTGTATTTTTTATAATGCCCTTATTTTTTCATATGCTTTGTTTTTATAAGTAGTAAGGTTTCTATCGTATCTTTATACTTATAATCGTTATCATTTTTAATCTAATGTTAAGATCTTTTTATATTTTGCTTTTTCTTATCGAATGGATATAAAGTAAACTTTACCTGGCCAGTTATTTAATCGATTAAGGGGTTATATTAATATAGCCATGGTTTTCCGAGAATTATATCGTAATTTCCTATCGGAACGATATCGAAATCTGCTACCTGGTTTCGTCCGTTAACGAAGATCTCGAGGTGATTAATTTCGCGGCTGATCTTTTTATTATCGGAGGTAAATACTTAACCTTTTGCGTTTTCGGCGATATAAAGTTCCATCTTTTCCTTTTATGGTAATCAAAGTCGGTTAACCATATCCGGTGTAATGTAGTTATCTTTTATTATTCCGCAATCCATAAATGCGGTAAATTGATATATCCCAATTCGTACTTGCAGGGTAATAAGGTCGTTTTTAGCTCCTATCGTCGCGTTTAAAGCCCTTCTAGGAAGTTCCTGCTAGCTTCCGCGGGTTTTACCATTCTGCGGCTTTTTTATAAGTAGCGTTCGTTTTTTAACTCGTCCTTTAATGCTTTAATGCGTTCTTGATTTTATACGTTAAAAACCTGCAATTATTTCAACTATCCTTCTTGTCGGCCTCAGGTGGCCTTAAGTAAGAGGATTTACGTTTGGAAGTCTTCTTTTGGTAATATATTTTAGTTCGGAGGTTTTTTATCCCTTTTATCGCGCTCCAAACTAAGCGTTATATTGGTTCATTTTTTCGTTCCTTTTTTTTATTTCGTCTTTGATTTTTTGTCGTTCTTCCGGATTATCTGTAAAGGTGTAAGGGAATGGCCCCGGGGCGTTCCCTACTTAAGTGCGGACAAGGACTTCCAACGCCAATTGGCGTTGGAACTGCTGATCTTTTGGATCATGTGGCGGAATGGCTAGTCCTTTCTATTCCCTTACAAAAGGTTAAGCCGAAGTTTAAGTTCTTAATTATTTTTAAGGATGTTTTCATAATTATCTAATAAATTTATTTTTCCTTTGTCTTATGGTTATACCATCCGTAATAGCATATAGGGTTTTTATCTAGATAACTCTTTCCTTTAGGCCAACTTATTATTACCGTGATAATGTTAATGGTATCTTCTAAGGCGAACGCCTTTAAATGTTTGTATTATCGTTAATCCTTAAGGTCTTTTCCAGTTTAATTATGGAAATCGAATCCCTGGTCGTATATTCGCGGAAGTCGTTTTTCGATATATCGTTTTCTTTTTATATGTCTCGGGCAATAAATGCGTTTGCATTAGATAGCATAAAGTTTTTCGTATCGGTCTGGTTATCCTAGGAATAAGTTCTCATCTTAACCTTGGTACTCCTTAATTTATGCGTTTAGTTCCAATTATTCGTACCGCTATCGTCGTTTCTTCTGGGAATGGGAAAATAGCTTGTTTTCTAAAGGTTCCTTCCATCCGTCGTATTCCTTTAGCTATTAAGTTACTATAAGTCCTGTAATAAAGGCTGGTTATTTCTGAATATCTATTTAAAATAGCTTTTTCGCCTTTTATAATCCCTGTTATATTTTCTTAAGGGGGTCGTGGTTATCTTTAATTTTGATTATGTTAATTGATCGATTATTGTCGTTTTGGTTGTTTCGAGGGGGTCTTCAAGGAACTGGTATCCAGGTATTCTATCGTAACTTTTTAAGTACCTTATATTAATAGGCCTTGTATCTTATCTTATTACAATTAAAGTACTTAATGGTACGCGGGTTACGCTGTTGGACTATACCTAACTCCATGGGTCCTGGCACCGTTTTATGGGATATGTTAGTTTTTCGTAACGTACTGGTGCTAAAAGGGTGCCTTGGTTTATTATTTTATCGATTTTTAAAGTGTCAAGTCTTTTAGGCGTACTGCTGATCGTCGGTCTTAACTGCCATAGCGATATAATTTATTAACTTTTCGGGGCGTTTATTCTTGAATAATTCTTTTTGTATTTCTTCTTTTAGGCCGTTAAAGAATATAGTTATTAATATCTTTTATCTTTAATTAATCTTTAAAGTCAGTTAAATGAAGAAGTTGCCGTATTCTAAGGCTAATCTTTTTTATTTTAAATCCTTAATCCTTTTCTTAGCCTTAATCTTTTTATTTATTACTTCGAATACCTTCCTTAGTTTTTCCTTACACCTTTTATAGTCGTTGTAACTATTTATGGTTTCCGCAGACCTTTGTTGAGGGGGTTTGGTAACCTACTTACGAAAGGTAAGCTTAAACCAAGTCGTTACATTTCCGGTTAACTATCCCACAGCAAACTGGACTCGAAAGGTAAGCGTTATAAGTTTAATTAGAAAGTATTTAAAGTAAGTACGGCATTCCCTAAGGAACTGTTATAGCTTGGTGGTGGTTCCGTCGAAAGGGGTAGGCTTGGTAGGCTTCAAGATTTCTCCGGCTTTTTTACTGTAAGCCGTTTAAATAAGTAATGCTAGTTAAGCTGGCTGATCCGGTTAATCGGGTTATTTCATATTATCTTATTTTTTTAATTTGGCTCCTTAAGCTTTCAACTGGTTACGGGTCCCCTGAAGCGTCCGCGTAAGTTCGATTTTGTCGTTGATAAGTTAAGTAACCGCGTTAATTAATTAATCAAGTCGGCGCAAAGCTTCTTCTTAAAAGAGATTAGATCGAACTTCCTTATTGTTAAAGTTCATGGGGTTATTTTCGAGGCTCTTAAAGGTTTCTTTAAGGACGGGCTGCTTACTGGACGACATAACATCAAAGATATTACTTAGAGTCTAATAACACTGCTAAACAAAAGCTGATAACGTATAACGGCTAAATGGTTTAACTAACTATTAAACCTAGTCGTACGGTTTATGTTAGCAGTAATATCGTAAGAAACTAAGCAATAATACGTTTAATAATTACGCTTGGTAATAGCAAATTGTTAAAAGTAATTTAGGTAACCTAGTTAGATTACAAGCTGGTAATTTATCTAAACCTATAGGAGTAATAAGTATATATATCTCACCTTGGATTTCTTTAGATCCGTTTATCTACTCGGATCCGTATCGTATAAGTGAACTGGATTCCCATGGATCCGGAAATCCATTCGGATCCGTATTATTGAAGTATATGAATCTCTTTGGATCCGTTCATCCATTCGGATCCATGTCACGTGTTACCTCAACTAGCTCAGGCCTCCCTGGCTCGTTCTCCATTTTCTTCGAAGTCACTTAAGTACCGCTCCATAACGCTAAAAATCAACCAATCAAACCCCAAATCCCCGTAACGAGCCAGCGAGGCCTGAGTTGTAGTTATGCGAAAGAGGGGTCTATTCTGTAAATTTGCGTTTTTAGAAAAACGAAATTCCGTAATAACTTAACAATAAAACGTGTTCTTTAGTTATATATATCTTCATACGAATTCTTACGTCATGGCGTATCATTAATATTATACTGGTCCTAATCAGGACCCTTTTGCCACTCCTAGACCTTAACGTATCCATCAATTATAGCCCGAACACGTCGCATTATCGTCGCCCCTCTTAAAACACGATAAATCCGAATTCTCCCTATTTTACCGCGCAAGCCTAACAGAACAAGATATACGCAAACGTACGTTAACGTTCTGGTAATAACGACGGCTAGATATGGGTTTCGAAAGTTTTATCCGTGGCTACATCTTTTGCGACGATATAGGCCGAGTTATTAGTTCGACCGTTCGGATTACCCGGTTAATTAACGTATTAAAAGAAAAACGAATACGTAATAAGTTGTTACCATACGATAATTAACAGGAATTTATAATTCTTACTAATTAGGACCTTATTATTAGCAAATACCATAGTACGTTATACGGGAAGTTTAGAATTTTTATAAAAGGGCCTAAATTCTGCCGCCCGCCGGAGGATTTATTATTGGATATTAAAATAATTTATATTATTTTGGACGCAGGTTAACGGTTTATAAATACGTTAGCTTTTAATTAATTGAAGCTTTTAAACCAAATAATTATATACCTAAGGAAAAAATGGTAATCGTATAATGCGAAACCGAAAGTAAAGCGGTTTCGTAATAATAACGATCCGGACGTTTTTACGCATCCTTTCTTTATGGTCATAGTTATTATGGTTAGGATCGTTTCCAAGATTAACGGCAGTTATCTGCCCTATTTATTAGGTAGGTTTTTGTTATTTTCGGAATTGTTATAAAATAGGATCGATATATTAAAAGGGTTAGGTATTTGCGAAAGTTATTTTACGTTAAATAAAAACGTAACCCGGTTATTAAAGGTCGCAAAAATAACCGCGTTACTTCCTTTATAATAATACCGTTTTAATCAAAATAGGCTAAGCTTTATAGCTAGATAAAATAAGGTAATATTATGTTTTGGTATAATAATTTTAACATTTAAGATTATATTTATAATATAACGTTTCGATACGGTTCCGTTATACGGAACCGTATTATTACCTTTATCCGTCGTTATAGCCGTATTTTTAAAAGAAAGTTAAAGTAATTTATGTTCCGTCTTAATTAGCATTATAAAATAAAATGGTTTTACCAAACGTTATAATAATATCTGGTATTATTAAATATTTCCTGTTAATTCGTAATTAATATTATTCGGAATTTATTCCTAATCTTTATTAATGCGCTTTATAAGTAAAATAAATAAAAACTTTCAGGCCTTTTTAAATTAAAGCATTTATTATATAATAAATACTGTTCGATTTTATTAAATATAATTGATTAAAACGAAGGCATTATTAAAGGCATTTATAACGTTTATCGAAAGATTTTTTAGGAAGTATGCGGTTTTAAAAAAAATTATTCTTATCGTTTTTCGAATCGTTTTTATCTTATTTATAGGAATTAAAGAATAATTAGTTATATCCGGAAAATATAGGCCAATTAAACCGAAGTAATTAACTCATATAATAAAAAGCGGTAACTCTTTTTATTATTACTTTGTTCCATATATAAATAAATTTCTTACTTATATTTATACGGACTTATTAATTTGATAATATTGTTAAGGCGCATATAACGTAAGCAACCTTAAAGGCGGATCGTCAGTTCTTAAATAGGATAACGTAATTATATTAGAAATTGCCGAAGTTTTATTTATTCGAACCTTTTATCCTTTATATATATAATGCTTGTATATTTGCGTTATTTTTGCAAAAGTTTCGCAACCGATACGGATTATTTATAAAAAATTATTTAACGTATACGGAATTATTAAGAATAAGTCGATCGAAAATCTTTTTTCAAAAACCTAACTTACCAAGTTTATTAAATATATATGTTTCCGGTTAACCGTCGCTAAGTTCGAGATTATCGCGCATAATGTAATTTCGAAGTATCTTGGTTACGTTGGGTAAATAGGGGAAGTATTGCGGGATTTTAATTAGGACGCGCTAATAAATAAGGGTTTATTTACTAAAGATTTTTTGTCGTTATTTATTAACAATACGTTATCTGGTAATATAAATAACTTAGCGGATAATTCGTAAATACTTTATTTTTTAATTTGGGAATATAGTTAACGTATGTTATTTTTTAAATAACGTAATCCTAATTAGGACGTCCCGGAAAAAGTCCTTTTATGGGCTAATTATAGGGCCGGCTACATTTTTAATACGGATAATATTCCGTAAGATAACGACTTTTTCGACCCGAATATTAATAATAACTAACCGTTAAACGAGATAGTTTTTATTAATAAAAGATTCCGAAACTATTACCGTTTTTTTTTAAAAAACCCAAGTTTATTTATGCTTTTCGTATGCCATATATTATGACGACGTTAATTATATCAGACGGTTAATACCGATATTATCGGTCTTCTTTTATGGGGCCGGTTAAAATAATTACGGCAAAAAAATACTTTATTTCGATTAGATATTACGTCTTATAGTATTAAATCGCGTCCTTAAACATTCGATCTTAATATTAAATTTAGCTTTTACAAAATCCAGGGAGAAAATATGGAAAGTATTTAATCGAAAGGGCGAATATTATAATTTATGGCTTATTAGCGAATTCCGCCGATCGAGAAATAATATATATAACTTTAATACTGTTTTTTTCCGAGATTCGGTTTTGGTTAAATACCGTATTTCTTTTTAGCGCGAATTTTATGCGCATTATGTTTTTTCGCAGAATAGGCGTTATGTTATTCGAAATTTGCGTCCGGAAATCTTTAAATGCTTACACTTTTTATTTCGTAATTTTTAGTTTGTTAAAAAATATCCATCTCGGGTTAAAAAAGATGGCTAAAACTCCGAAGATATTTTGGCCGCAGGCCGGAAAGTTATGGAAGCTAAACTTATCAACTTTAACGATACCGTACCTATTATTAATAACGAAGGTAACCTTAATGAATTGGATATAATAAAAAACGAAGATTAATTTATGAATAATTTTAACGTAACTACCTGCGTAACTTTTAATACCGAGTTCGTTAAAAAATAATTTGGTTTCGGATAACCGTAATATTTTATATACGGAAAAAGGTTATAATCCTATAATACAAATTATAAATAACTCGGTAAATAATTTTAATCAGGATTGTCCGTTATTTTTTGTATCGTTATCGGATAAGCAAAATAAGGATTTATTAAACGAAAACGAACCGCCAATATAATTTCTTATTTTTTTATTATTCTTTTATTTTGTTATAATTTATATAAAGATTTAATATTAATATTAATATAACTTATTATTCCGCATAATCCTTATTAAGGCTTTTTAATTCGGAGGTTTTATTTATAATAATATTATATAACTTTTTCGTATTGAAACAAACTAACGTCTTAATAATATCGTATTACTTATAATTACATATATCGCATAATTTTGTATTAATTTATATACTTCGTATATAATTAACTTACTAACTAACGTTTTTGCGTATGTTTTATAATTTCTGACTTTATTTTTACCTTTCTTTAAGCGCTATTATAACTTATATATTAATAACCTTATCCATATTAATGGGACCTAAAACTATCTTCGTTCTGGGCGTTATATCCGGGTTTAAACTTTCCTGGAAATCTTTATTCCGGTTATATAATAATGCCTTATCTTTTAAGACCGCATATAAACATTATTTGCCGCGGTTTTATACCGAATTCGTATATTTGTTACCCGTATAACCCCGTAAATTATAGCATTTATAAAACGGGTATATAATATGTACCTTTTAGTCAATTAATCCGGTTTATAAAATTATAAACCTTTTTTCGTATCGATTATAAGATGCTTAATTTATATATCCTTTCCGTTAAATTATGAAAGCCGTAATTAATTAATTATCTTTAATTAAATTTATAATTTAATAACCTATAAAACTCGCATAATCCGCCATAACGTAAATCCTGTTTTATCGGGCGTTATTTTTCAGAATATCCCGAACGGCAATATTAATATTTAATAGTTATATAAGTATTAAGGCTGGCGAAAATAAAAAGTCTTATTTATAATATAACGTCTCGGATCAGCGAGCGAGCCGGACTAGCGAGCGAGCCACTTTTCTTAAATTTTCAACCTTCTAACTTTACTTATTAATTTCTTAACACTAACAACATGGAACGTTTTACGAAAGAAGTTAGGATGCACTTAGTTATCCAGGCCAGGAAACGAAACCCGAAACTTAGCTTTAAAAGGCTATATTTTATATATAACGTCCCCGAATTTACTTTAAAAGCCCGATATCACGGTCGATGCGCCCGAACCGATACCATCCTTAATTCGCGAAACCCAACGCTAACCGAAGAAAAATCGATTGTCGACCGAATCCTTAACCTAGATACGCAAGCGTTCCTTATTCGGCTTTAATACGTTAAAGATATGGCAAATTTACTGCTTGCCTAACGCGTTGCAATACGTGTCGGAATTAAATGGGCGTCGAAATTTGTTAACCGGCAAAAAAAACTTAAAACGCGTTTAAATCGAAAGATTGATTATTAAAAAGTATTATGCGAAAATCCAGAAACATTTCGTAAGTGGTTCGAACTTATTCGGGTTACAATCGTAAAGTACGGCATTACAGAAAAGGATATTTATAACTTCGACGAAACGGGCTTTTTAATGGGGCTTTTTATGGTATCGGGTATGGTAATTATTAGTGTTAAAAGATATGGAAAACCTAAATAGGTTTAATAAGGTAATCGGGAATGGGTAACAGTTATATAAACTATTAATTCGCAAGGTTGGGCTATACCGCCATTTATTATTTTAGCGGGGAAAACTTACTTTAGTTCTTGGTATCGCGACAACTTATTACCAGCCGATTAAAAGGTTGGTACTAGTTATAATAGTTAAACAATAAACGAATTAAGTTTAAAATGGATTCAACATTTTAATAAGCATATACGAACGTGCACGAAAAAAACCAAACGTTTTCTTATCCTCGACGGCTACGAAAGTTATCATTCGATCGAATTCGAAGAATATTGCGCGAACTACGATATTATTACCTTTTGCATGCCCGCGTATTCTTCCCATCGGTTTTAACCTTTTGACGTATCTTGTTTTTCTATTTTAAAACGCGCTTATTCGCTTTATATCGAAAACTTGATACGACGTTACCATACCTACATTAAGAAAGAAAATTTCCTCACCGGTTTTTACGACGCGTTTAAAGCTGCCATAACGTCCGATAACATCAAAGCCGGTTTTTAAAAAGCTAAACTTATTTCATTCGATCCTAATAACGTTTTATCCGACTTGGAAATTCTAGTTATACTTATACCGACAGTCTTTCCGCTTACTTCCGCCGGTTCCAATCTTTCACTTTTTACGAAAACGCCTATAAATATCCGTAAAGTAACGAAATAAGGGCGTTACTTGCAAAAAAGGATCAGAAATTATCAAGGTAACTCGTTAACAAAAATTATTAAATCGGTTAATCTGTTAGCCAAAAGTTACTTGGTACTTTGGCATAAAGTTACTTTCTTAAAATAAGAGGCTACCTAATTACGCGAAACTAACTACGTCCTTAACAAACGTCGGAGGACTAAAAATAAACGTTTCCAAAAAGAAGGGACACTTATTATACGGGAAGGACAAGCTTTTTTGGCCGAAAAGAAAGGGGGTGGTAAAAAAATGCAGCTAATAACGGCTAAAGGTAATCGTCGTAAAAGGGTTAAGATAAAGGAACGGAAATATGGCGTTTGCGGCAAACCCGGACATAATGCGCGTACTTATAAAGAAGCTATAAATACGTTTAGCGAAAAAGAATCCGATTAGTTAAAACTGATTTAATACGTTATAGTGGCTTAATTTGAATTTATTATCGCGAGGTGTTAAAAAACGGTCCGCTTACGGGTTTAATCCGTTTAGTAGTCGGAGACGTTATTATTAATTAAATTAATATTAATTATTATTAACCGTATTTTCCGCAACGGTTTATTTTATTTCGTTTACGTTATTAATTATTGCCGGATATAATTAATTTTAAATATTTTTATTTATTTAATTAAATTATTTATTAATATTATAAATAATATTATAATTACCGTTATATTTAAATTTCTTACCGTTAATAATAATATAAAAAAAATCCTTTTTTTATTATTTATTAATAAAATTACGATTAATATTTATTTATCTTATAATATTATTATTTTAATTATATTATTATATTATTTGTTTAACCGTTAATTTGCATTTTTTTCGAATAATTTATAAAATTTAGTTTTAATATTAGTACTGCCGTTTTTTTCGCCGCCGGCGGCCGGTCCGGTTATTACCGTTTTCCTTTTTTCATAACGGTTATTATCGTAATTATGCCTTTTATTTTCGTAATTACCGTTATTACCGTTTATTATTCCAGCGATTTACCTTTTCCGTATTTTTTCCGGTTTTACTATTATTATTACTTTATTTTTTCCGCTATTTTTTTCGGGTAATAAAGGTAATATATCGTTATTAACGCCGAAGTTTAAATATTAATATTAAATCCGGTTAACTTTTTAATAATTAACGATTATTTATAATTATAATTATTTAAAAAATTAAATATTTAATATATAATATTATTATATAATTATATTACCGTATATTATTTATAAATCTTAAATATATTTTATTTTACGTTAATTTTTAATTTTATTAATTATTAAAATTTGATATTAATTACTATTATCGCCGTTAACGGCTTTATTATTTACCGTTTTTTATCCGTTACCGTTATTTCCGTTCGTATTCATATTAATTTTAAATTATTAAATAATTAAATTATAAATTTTATAACTTAATTTAATAATTATGTACCGATAATCCGTTACCGTAAATTGTATATTAATATATGGGTTTATTATGAACGTTAATTATTTACTTAATTTTATTATTTTTTAATAGTTTTTTGTTTACCTTTTTATAATTATTTATTTAATAATAACGTTAACGTATTTTACGTTTTTATACCGGTTTCCTGTTATGCCGTTAATATTTTTTCGAACTGTAATAATTACGTAATATATATTATTATTATTTTATTTTCGTATTTCGGTAGAAATTACGTTATTTTATAACTAATATTATAAATTATTTTATTTTTATCGTAATTTATTATTAATAATATTTATTTATTCAAAATTAATAAACTTTAAAATAATTATTATATATTGTAATATTATACCGTTATAATTTCCGGGCCGCGTTCTAGTTAATTTTTTTAAATACAGATATTAATTAAATATATTTCTTTAAAATTTTATAATTATAATAGATATTTTACTATCCGGTTTTAACATTAACGGTTCGTCCGGTTATTTTATAACGCGTTATATATTAATTCGGTAATTTATTAATAATCCGGCCGTAATTATTCGTTTCGGTTATTTATTATAAATAATTATTTCGAATTTTCGTATATTATGTTATTAACGACATATATCGTTTTAATCGATATTTACGTATTAATCTAGCTGCCAAAAAATAATCCGTTAAATAACTTTTCCGTTTTCCGTATATTTATATAAATTACGTTTTAAAACTTTTATAATTTAATTTATTATTTTAAACATTATAATACTTTATTATCTTTTTTTGTATAATTTATATTATATTAATTCTTTTACGATAATAATTCTTTTCGTACCATATTTAATAAATTATCGTATTAAATAATATATTTAATTTATTTATTAATTATTATCGGTATTTGTTTTTAAATCGTTTAATAATATCGATATTTATATTATTTAAATTATTCGGTTAATTTTCAAAAATATATTTTAATATTAATAATCCGCTATATTATATAACATTTATTAATTAATTTATATAAATTCTAATTAATTTTTACGAAAACGGTAAAATATAATAACCAATTAATATATATTTAAAACGTTATTTTTTATTTTAATAAATAAATATAAAATCGGAAAACGGATTTATTAAACGTTTTCGTACGTATAAATAAATTATTATCTTTTTTTTTGTTATTTTTATTATTATCGCGTTTATTTCCGTATAATAATTACGTTATATCGTTTAATATTATTTATTATATATCGGAAAATTATAGATCGTACCGTATTTTAATTTTATTATAATTTAACTATTACGTTCGTACGTAATAATATAAATACCGTTTTTAATACGTTTAATATTAATTTATCGAATTAACGTAATTTATTATATTAAGTAATTATTTTATTAATTTAATTAAGTTAATATTTTTTAATTATTATAATATTTCATATAATACCGTTTTAAACTAACCGGTATATTTTACCGTTTTATGGTTAAAATTTTCGTTTAATTACATTAACCGTTATTATTTTTTTTTATCGTCGTATTTTATAACCTTATTTAAATCATATTTAATATTAAATATATGTTAATCTTATAAAACTTACTAAACTTTTTATTTTTTTAAATATTTCGATTAATTTATTTTCTTAATATAAATTAATTTAACGTTAATATTATTAAAATTATTTATTATTTATTACCGTTTCTCTTTCGTTATTAAATTATTATCGGATATTATTAATATTAACTTTTATTTATTATTATTATTATTATTACCGTCCGTATTTATTATTTTTTCCTTTTTTACGTTTATTTTTATTAGCGGCCTTTCTTTATTTAATTATTATTTTCGTTTAATTTTAAATTAACCGTTTATTATACGGTTATAAAAAAACTTATAATAACGTACGTTCTTACGTTATAATAAGCTTTTATTTATTATTATTATCGTTATTGCTGTTATCGTTATTATTAATTTTTTTATCCGTTTTTATTTTTTATTATATAAATTTATTTAATTATATTTTATACGGTAATACCTTTTTATTTAATAGTTTATCAGGTAAATATACGAATACCGCCGATACGTTAATCCGTTTATTTTAAATATCCGAAAATACGGGTTAATTATAATTTTCGGATCCGGAAACCGTAATTTTTATAATTATATTTAAATTAAAGATACGCCCGGTATATACCGGATTTTATTATTAATACCGCATTTTTCCGGTAGGTATTTCTATATATATTTAGCCGTCTTGAAATAGGTTTCGACCTTATTGCCGATATAGTTAAAACGATATTTTATATATACGATAATATTATACGCCGGTAAGAAAACGAATAACTTTATATCGTATAATATAATATTATTAATTTTATAAAATAATAATAAAAAGGTATAATAAAATAACAGAATGTTTAAATTTTATTACGTAATTATATATATATATATAAATACGTTTTTATAATTTTTAATATATTTTGTTATTTCTTTTATTTTTTTTAAATATAATAATTTATTTTCGTATATATTACGGCCGGTTTTTATACCCTGTTAATGCCTTTAACGCCGGTTACCGTTTCCGTTATTTAAAGTAGGTCTTTTTATTTCCATTCTTTATTAATTTTATTTTTAAACTTATTTTTATCCGGTAAAAAATTAATTTTTAAAATGTTATACGAATTCCGGATTAACGTTATGGTAATTACCGCGTTACGTTCCTTATATACCCGATTTAAATAAAATAACTATCAGTTAAAAATTAAATAAAGTTTATTTTCTTTATTAAAAAATAAAAGTTTACGTTAAAAAATCCGTATATTATTTATTAAATTAAACGGAAATCTATAAAATCTCGGTTAAAAATAAAACTTAAATTTAAACGTTACTTAATTAATTTAAAAAATTTAAATTAATTAAATTATAAAAAGGTTTAAAATATTTTAAATCGTTTAAATATTTTAAGTTAAAATAAAAATATATATATTGGTTTATATTATAATTTAAATAAATTATTAACTTATAATATAATTTAATTATTTAAATTATTTTTAAACGTAATTATTATATAATTTATTACTTAATATTTTACGATATTATTATTAATATAAATTATATGATTAAATTTAATAATTAATTAAACTTTTTAATTATTATATGTTATAAATTTTTATTTAATAATATTATTAAACTTTAAATAATATTTTTAATATAATACTTTTAAATAAATAACATATTTTTAAAAAAACCTTTAAAATCTTTATAAATAACTTTATAAATTTTAATAATAAAAGTTCTTAATTTAATCTTTTTTAAAACAAAACCTCATATTAATTTAATTAATTAATTAACGTAATTATTTAATTTATTAACGATAAAATTAAATTTATTAATATTTTTTAAAAAATCCGTAATTAATTAAAAGTTTAATAAACTAAATTAAACAAATAAGTTAATATAAAATAGTTTAATTAATTAATTTAATAAATTTAATTAATATAATATATTTAAATAATTTACGGGAAAAAGTTTAAAAAAGGTTTAAAATTTATTAAATTTATTTTTTTAATAAAACTATTATCAAATTATAATAACTTTTTATGAAATATCATACTTATTTTAAATATTTTTTATTAAACTTATTACGTTTATTTTTTAAAGTTAATTCGCTATAGAATTATTAAAATTAAGTTAATTACGAAAAAAGATTATATAAGATATACAAAGTATAATTTATTATAAATAATTTATGTTTTAAAAAATAACAATTAAAAACTTTATATATAATATAAAAGCTTTAAAATAATGTTATTACGGAGTTTTTATAATTTTTAAAGGCATTAATAATTAAGTAAATAATCTTTATTTTATAATATATTTTTTAAATAAAAATGTAATATTCTTTAAAATTTATTATTCGTAATTTTATATATTTTTAAAATTAATATTAATAAAAGAAATAATAATATCATTAATATAAATATTAGGTATAATAATAAAAAAGTAAGCCGTATATATTTAGAGTAATTTAAAAGAAAAGTTTTACGTTTTCTTTTTTTTTATCGTTTATAATAATATGCAACGAAAAGTAGGTCCGTATGCTTTACGCGCGCTTATATCTGCTACTTTTTATAACGTTATAACGTTTATTTCTTTTTTCCTTTTTTTAATTTTTATAATAATTTCGTAAATATTTTAAGTTAAGAAAAGTTATTTATAAGGTTAACGTTATATATATAAATTTCTATTATTATTGTTATTATTATTATTATTAGAAATAAATATCTTTTCCGTTTATAACGTATATATTACGTATTTTATAAATTTTTAAACGTATTAATTAATAATTATAATTAATAATAATAATAATAATAATAACGTCTCACACGTATGAGCGAGGGACACGTATGAGCGAGGCACTTTTTCTGCCATTCCAAGTACCTATCTTCAATCGTCCATTTCTCAATACCAACATTATGGAACGCCTTACAAAAGAAGCGAGAATGAACCTAGCCTTTCAGGCTAAAAAAAGAGACCCAAAACTTAGTTACAAAAAACTTAGTTTTATTTATGAAGTTCCATATTCTACCTTGTTACACCGTTCTAACGGTAGACGCGCCCAAGCCGATATTATCCCTCCTTTGCAGAAATTAACGCCGACCGAAGAAAAATCGATTGTCGACCGAATCCTTAACTTAAATACGCGAGCGTTTCCTATCCGGCTTCAATACGTTAAAGATATGGCCAATATACTGCTAACTCAACGCGTCGCGGAACGCGTCGGAGTTAACTGGGCGTCGAGCTTTGTTCGACGGCAAAAAAAACTTTAGACGCGTTTAAATCGGAAAATCGATTATCAAAGGGTATTATGCGAAAATCCAGAAGTATTTCGCAAATGGTTTAAGCTTATTCGGGCTACAATCGCAAAATACGGCATTACAAAAAAGGATATTTACAACTTCGACGAAACGGGCTTTTTAATAAGACTTTTAATAACATGCGGTATAGTAATTACAAGTGCCGAAAGACGTAAAAGATTTAGACAGGCGCAACAAGGCAATCGGGAATAGGTTACAGTTATACAAGCTGTTAATTCGCAAGGTTGGGCTATACCGCCATTTATTATTTTGGCGGGAAAAACCTATCTTGGTTCCTAATATCGCGATAACCCATTACCACCTAATTAAAAGGTTGGGACCAGTTATAATGGCTAGACAACGAACGAATTAGGTTTAAAATAAATCCAGCGTTTCGATAAACATACTCGAACGCGTACGAAAGGAACGAAACGCCTCCTCATCCTCGACGGCCACGAAAGCCACCATTCGATAAAATTCGAAGAATACTACGCGAACAACGACATTATTACGCTTTGCATACCTTCCTATTTTTCCTATTAGCTTTAACCTTTTAACGTATCTTACTTTTCCGTTTTAAAACGCGCTTATTCGCTTTATATCGAAAGTTTAATATAACGTTACCATACCCATATTACGAAAGAAGATTTCCTCGCCGGTTTCTACGACACGTTTAAAGCTGCCATAACGTCCGATAATATCAAAGCTGGATTTGCAAAAGCTAAGCTTATTCTATTCGATCTTAATAACGTCCTTTCCGAATTAAAAATTCCTCCAACTGTACTTACGCCGACCGTCTCCCTGCTTACTTCTTTCGGTTCCATACGTTCCCCTCCCGCGAAGACCCCTTAAAATATCCAAGAAACAAAAAGACGGGGGCGTTACTTGCAGAAAAAGATCAGGAATTACCAGGGAAGCTCGCCGACAAAATTGGTTAAATCGGTTAATCTTTTAACAAAAAGTAACTTGATACTTTTACACGAAAACGTTTTTCTTAAAGAAGAAACAGCCAAATTGCGCGAAACCAACCATCTTCTTAACAAACGTCGGAGAACCAAAAACAAACGTCTTTAAAAAGAAGGAACACTTACTATACAAAAAGAACAAGCTCTTCTGGCCGAAAAGGAAGGGGGTGGTAAAAAAATGCAGCCAATAGCGGTTAAAGGTGGTCGTCGCAAGAGGGTTGAGACGAGGGAACGGCGATGTCGCGTCTGCGGCAAGCCTGGACATAATGCGCGCATTTGTCAGGAAGTTATAAAGACGTCTAGCGACGAAAAATCCGATTAATTTGAATTGATTTAGTATGTTATGGTTGTGTTATTTGAATTTGTTATTACGGAACGCCAAAAAGTGCCTCGCTCATACGTGTCCCTCGCTCATACGTGTGGGACGTTAATAATAATAATGTAAATATTTATTATTTCCGGATAATTTTATATTTATTTATAATAATTATTAAATATTTTTTCGTATTAAACGTATTATAATTACTTACGTTTATAAGGCTTACGTTACGTATATATAAGTTATTACCGTTATTAAAGTTATTACCATTACGGTAAATTTTATACCAGAATTTAAATTAAAATTAAAGTTAAAAAGTTCGTTTATTTTCGATTTTATTACGGAACTTTTTATTTTAACGCTTTTATTATGTTAACATTTTATATAAAACGTCTGGCATATCGTACCGGATAAAAATTATTTACGTTTTATATTTTTAAGTTATTTTATTAAAACATATTATAACGTTACCGCAAAAAATTATTATTAACGTTACGTTTTAAGGTATATTTATTATTCGATATATATATTTTTTTATTTTTTAAAAACATTTTTTTTTAATTATTAATTGTAATTTTATTTTAATTGATTTATTCGTTATCTGCTTAATTGCAGCCTTTAAAATTAACGATTATTTTGCCGTAAATTCTGTAATTCGTACATTTCGGGAAATATATTAATTACGTAATAAAAGGTTCGTTATTTCCGTACCGTTATACGCATTTCTTTTAAAAAAAAGGTTAAAAACAAAAGGAAAAAAAAGGGCTAAATAGGTACGTTTACCGGTATTTTTGCCGGCGTACGTAAATAAGTGCTAGGTTTTATTAGGTAAATTTTTAATTTATCTTTACCTTAATAATAATAATAATAATAATAATTTCCTTATTTTTAAAAATTAAGAAATATTCGTTTTAAAAATTTTAAGTTTAATAAAGTTTTAATAATTCGTTATATATTTACAATTTGTTAAACGTACTTACCGGAAGTTTTATAAATTAAAAAGTAATTTAAAATATTCGAATTATTATTTAAGAAACATTTTTATTAAACCGTTAATAAGTATTTACGTTATAAGTAAATAAGTTACGTTAAATAATTTCGGGATTTGTTTTTAACGGAATTATATATTTTACGTATTTATGTAACGTAATTAAATAATAACTTTTTTCGGTTTTACTTATTATTAATTTAATTATTTATTAAATATTAAAAAGAAATTTTAAATATAACTTAAATTTAACTTTAAATTTTAAACTAAACGTTTAAAAATTATAGCGTTTTTAATTATATACTTTAACGTAAATAGTTTAGCTTTTATTATAAAGGTTATTATTATTATTTAACGAATTACTTTTTATATAATTAATTTTTCGAAAAAAGTTATTATATAATTTTTAAAAAATTACTATATTTTACAGTTATTAATAAATAACGTATTTTTTATAATTAATAAAACCTAAGTTTCTTTATTTATATTTCCGTATATAATTATAAGAAACCGTATATAAAAAAGGTAATAAATTACCTTATTAATATTTTTAATATATTTAATTAATAAGTTACTTAAAGATTTTAATTATAAGGATATAATAAATATTACGTTTAAGTAAATTATTATTATAATATATAAAAGAAATTTTATACGTTTTTAATAACCTTTAATTTATTTTTTAAAAATTGTTTTATTATTAAAAATAAGTTTTTTAATTTTTAAAAAGATTAATAATATAAAAACGTTATATATTAACTTAAAATAGATTATAATATTTTTTATATAAAAGTTATAAGTTAAAATAATTTACTTTTTTTATTTATTACGAATTATTTAAATATTTAAAAATTAACTTATTTTGTTTTAATTTTTAAATTTATACGTTTTTTTTAATTTAAGGAGTATTATATTAATTTCGGATTAATGTTTTCGGTAATAAAAAGGTAAGAAATCGTTTACGAAAAATATAAAAACGATTATATGTTATTCGTTATAAAATAAGTACGGCTTTTATAAAAGTGGAATAAATTTTAATTTTTATAAAATAAAGGAAAATTCCTAATATTATAATAAAAGCAAATCTTTAAGTTTATATAAAGCGTTTTCGAATTCCGGATATATATCTTTTTTTTAAAGCTTTTTAAAAAAACGTAAGTTATTATAAGTTATCCTTTATAAAAAGCGTTTTAAAAAGTTATTATTACGTTATATTAATAAATATTTAGGTTTTATTTAATAATTATAATTATAATAGTTTTAAAAAACTTAATTATAAACGTAATAACGTATTTATTAATAATTAAATCGGCTTTTTAAAGATTATTACGTATATAAATATATAATTTATAACGTTTTAAATAATTATTTTTATTAAATTTATATATAAATATTTATTTTAATAAAAACAATTTAAATTTAACTTATATAATCGGTATTTTCTTTTATATCCTGCGTTTTATAAACGTTTTAAACTTGTTTTAATATTATTTTTAAGAACGTTTTAAAAAAAGTACTTTTTTAAATTTTTTTAATGTTTCGGTAATTTGATTATTAATTAATTCTTATGGATTTTAAATTTATTTAATATAATATTAAACTATTTAACTTATTTTTATAACGTTTTTATTATAATTATTATATAAAAGGTATATAATATTTTATAGTTTTATTTTATTATAACGTACCACACCAGCTCCCCGCTCACACCAGCTCGCCGCTCGTTTTTTAACACTTCACGACAACAAACTTAAATAAGTCAACCATAACACATTAAATCAATTAAAATTAATCGGATTTTTCATCGCTAAACGTCTTTACAACTTCCTAACAAATACGCGCATTATGTCCAGGCTTGCCGCAAACGCGACATCGCCATTCCCTTATCTTAACCCTTTTACGACGATTACCTTCAACCGTTATTAGCTGCATTTTTTTACTACCCCCTTCCTTTTCGGCCAGAAAAGCTTATCCTTTTTATATAATAAGTATTCCTCCTTCTTAAAGACATTTATTTTTAATTTTTCGACGTTTGCTTAAAATATGGTTCGTTTCGCGTAATTAGGCGGTTTTTTTTCGAAAAAAAGCAACTTCGTATAAAAGTAACAAATTACTTTTCGTTAAAAGATTAACCGATTTTATCATTTTTGTCGGCGAGTTACCCTAATAATTTCTAATCCTTTTTTGCAAATAACGTTTTTACTTAATTATTTTATGGATATTTTTAAGGGTTTTCGCGGAAAGGGAAAGATTAAAACCGGCGGAAATAAGCGGCGAGACCGTCGGTATAGGTATAACCGGAAGAACTTCCAATTCGGAAAGGACGTTATTAAAATCAAATAAAACAAATCCAGCTTTAGCAAATCCGGATTTAATATTATCGGACGTTATGGTAGCTTTAAACGCGTCGTAAAAACCGGCGAAAAAATCTTTTTTCGCGATATAGGTATAATAACGTCGCATTAAACCTTCGATATAAAGCAAATAAACGCATTTTAAAACGGAAAAATAAAAAACGTCGCAAGATTAAAGCCGATAAAAGGAATACGCGGGTATATAAAGCGTAATAATACCGTTATTCGCGTAGTATTTTTCGAATTCGATCGAATAATAACTTTCGTAACCGTTAAGGATAAAAAAACGTTTGGTTTTTTTCGTACGCGTTCGTATATACTTATTAAAATGTTAAATTTATTTTAAACCTAATTCGTTTATTATCCAACTATTAAAACTAATACCGACTTTTTAATCGGTTAGCAATAAGTTATTACGATACCAGGAATTAAGGTAAGTTTTTTCCGCCAAAATAATAAATAACGGTATAACCTAACTTTACAAATTAACAATTTATATAACTATAACCCATTTCCGATTACCTTATTACGCCTGTTTAAGTTTTTCACGTTTTTTAGCATTTATAATTACTATACCCGATATTATAAAAAGCCCCATTAAAAAGCCCGTTTTGTCGAAATTATAAATATCCTCTTTTACGATGCCGTATTTTGCGATTATAACCCGAACGAATTCGAACTATTTACGAAATACCTTTGAATTTTTGCATAATACTTTTTAATAATTAATCTTCCGATTTAAACGCGTTTAAAGTTTTTTTTGCCGTTTAACAAATCTCGATACTTAATTAATCCCGACGCGTTTTGTAACGCGCTAGGCGAATAATAAATTTGCCATATCTTTAACATGTTAAAGCCGGACAGGAAACGCTTACGTATCTAAATTAAGGATACGGTCGATAATCGCTTTTTTTTCGGTTAACGTCAATTTTCGTAAATTAAAAATAATGTTAACTCGGGAAGCTATACCGTTATATCGGTCTCTTAAGGTAGATTCGGAAACGTTATATATCGCATAAAAACGTTTATAACTAAGTTTCGGGTTCCGATTTTTAGCTTGAACGGCTAGGTTCATTCTTGCTTCTTTTATAAGCCGTTCTATGTTATTAGTATTAAAAAATAAATAATTAAAGCTATATGGTTAAAATGGTAAAAAAACGAGCGGCGAGCTGGTGTAAGCGGGGAGCTGGTGTGGTACGTTATGCTATAATAACAGATATAAATAAATAATATTTTTTTAATTTCGATTTAAAGTTAAGTATATTTTATTACTTTTAAAAATTACGCTAACGTTTATTAAATAAGCGTTACTATTTACGGTATTATTAAGGTTTTTTCGTTTTCGTAACTTTTTATTTTTAT
Source organism: Monosporascus ibericus (assembly GCA_004154915.1). Taxonomy (NCBI): domain Eukaryota; kingdom Fungi; phylum Ascomycota; class Sordariomycetes; order Xylariales; genus Monosporascus; species Monosporascus ibericus. Next base: position 36,464 of record QJNU01000655.1, read on the forward strand.
AAATATAAGGGATAAAGTTTTTTTAATAACCGGTATTTTTTTTATTTATTAAAGTTCCGAATTTAATTTTAAATAAAAGTAAATAAGTTAATTTATTTATAAAACAAGTTAAATATATTTTTTAAAAAGCCTTTTTTATACCTGTTCTTTTATAAATAATTTACGGAAATTCCGTAAGCTTAAAGTTTTTAATTAATAATTAAAGTTCGCTTTTTTAAACGTTTTTTTAAATTTTATTTTCCAGATTAAAAATATTTTTAAAGGTTAAAAATTTACGATTAACTTTAACTTTATTCGTAAGCTTTTTTACTTTTAAATTTTAACTTTCCGGTTAATTATTTATTAAATTTTTAAGGTTCGGATATAAAACTTTTTATAATTTTTAAAATGTTATAATTATTATAAAAACCGTTGCACGTATTAAATATATTAAAGATTAGGTTTGTTTTAAGAATCTTTTTAAAAATTTAAAGGTTGTTTGCGAATTTTTAGCTTATAATTAAAGTAAACGTTTTTTTTTTAATAAAAAGTATTTTCTTTAAGTTTAACGTTACGCGTAATAAGAACGGTACGGAATTCGGGTACTTATATTTAGTAAATATTAAAAGTTCGGAATCTTATTAAATAATTAATATAAATATTTAGTTTTATTTTAAATACTTATTTTTTCTTTCCAGTTTTTCGATTTTTTATTAACAGATACGTTCGTATATTATATATAAAGATTTTAAATTAATTAAGTTTAAGGTTTATAGTAATTATATTTATAATAACAGAATTATTTTAATAAAAATATTATTTAAATTTACATATAAATATTTTATTAAGTAATAATAAATTATATATATAATGTAAGCTTATATTATATAATTATGTTATACCTTTTATTACTTTAAATTAAAAACTCTTTAAAAAGTTTTATTAATTGATTTTTAACTTATTTATTTATTTTCCTATATAAACTTTTTAATTTATAAAAAAGTTATTTTAAATTCGATTTTTTTTAATATATTATATTTAATAATTCGTAAATGCGTTTACCGGAATTATTTTAATATTATTATCTTATTTAATTTTACAAATAAAAGGCTTATATTATTTACGTATTTAATATTTAAAGTTTTTAATAAAACGGAACGTTATTATTTTTAAATAATTAATTATTAAAAAAGGGAAAAGCGTTTTATTATATTTATTTTTAATTCTTAAAACTTATTTAAAACTATCGAATTTTAAAAAATAATTAAAATAATTTTATATAATACGTTAAAAAAGTTTAAAAGTTTAACTTTCGGGCAAACGTTTTAAAATTATTTTAAAGGCGTATATATAAATATAACCTTTATACTTTAAACGTTTCGTCTTTTTAATAATAACGTTTTTAACGTTTTTAATAAACGTTTTTAACGTTTTAAGTTTTAAATATTTAAACTTAAAATTTTAAAGTTTTTTAATTTTTTAATAAAAACATAAGGGAACTTTTAATTATTTTTACGGTTTCCTTTTTTTTTTAATTATCGAAAATATTAAAATCTTTATTTAATTTTACGAAATTATTAATACATTATTGGAATAAAAAGAAAGCGGCTTATATTTAAGGAAACTTAAGTTGTATATTTAAGTAAATTTCGTAAAAATAACGTTTCTATTAATCTTTCCCTTTTTAAAAAAATAATTTAAATTATAATACTAAATTTTAACTTTTGATAATAAAATTTCCGAAACGATATTAACGTAAAAACCTTTTATTATTATTATATTTTTAAAGATAAAATTATATTATAACTTTTTAAAAGTTCTTAATAATATTTTTTAATTACCTTTTTTTCCGTAACGTTAATTAATAATAAAAAGGATTTTACTTTTATTATTTATTTTATAAAATAAAGTATAAAAATATTGGAAATAAATAAATTCTTAATATTTATTAAGGATTTTACTTTATAATTATTAATTAATATAAATTAAAATAAAAAGTATTTACCGAAATAAATAATAATATAAATCCTTAAATTAAAATTAAAACCCTTTAAAATAGAAATATTAATAAACGTTATAATAATGTTATCGAATTATATATTATTATTATGATTATTATTAAACGTTAATCGTTTTATAAAATTTCGGATAGATTTTTTTTATTTAACGAATTTTATAAAGTTATTTCAAAACTTTTTTTATTTATTAAATTTAAAATGTTTGCGGCTTTATTTTAAAACTTTTTAATTAAAGTAAGTAATTTTCCGAATTATTATTTTCTTAATTATTAAACGTAAAATAACATATTTAAAAGGGGTTTTATTTATAAATTTAATTTAATGTATTAAAATAAAGAATATTTATAATAATTAAACCTTTTCGATAAAGAAGAATTTATATTAAAATTTAAAGCTATTTCCGATTTAAAATGTAATTTTAATAATAATATAGGAAATACTTTAAATTCTTTAATTTTAATGCGAAAATTATTTGTTTAATATATAATTAAAAATTAAACTTAAGTTTTGATAAAAATATCAGAGCTTTATTAAGCAAATTATCCCTTATAAAGTTAATAAGTTTTATTTATTTTTACGTTAACGTAAACCCTTTTAATATAAAATTAAAAAAGTTTTTTATTATAAACAAATTTTTAATTTTTTAAAAATTATACATTTTTATTTAAATAAAAATAATAAATTAAGTTTAATATTATTAATTATGTTTTATATAATTTATTTTTATTACACATAAGGTTTTATGGTATTTTTCGCGTATTATCGTAATAATATTTAATAATATAAAAACGAATTAATTTTTTAAATTTTTATAAAAGTTTTAAATAATTCTTTTTTTTTAAATAATTAAGATGATTTAAGTATTTTTTAAAATCTAACTTTTTATTACCGGATTAATTTACGTTTAAATATTAATATATTTTGCGTCGATTTTAAAAGTTTTACGTATTTCTTTCCGGATATTACTTTTAAAACGTTTAAAATTCATTTTAAATTATTTTTTTAAATCCGCAATTTATAATTTTCTCAGAGTTTTAAAAATTAAATTATATTATTCGATATAAAGATAAATGTTTTTTTATTAAATTAAGGTTTATATATATTATTTCTCCCGTTAAATATTAATATTTATAATATATTTTTTAAATAAAAGAAATTTCCGAAAATTTATAAAACGTTTAATATTAAGCATATTTAAATTAAAAAAATATTATATATCGCATAAAAAAATGTTAAAACGTAAAGAAAAATAATAATTAAAGAAATTAAAATAGTTTTTAAAAGTTATATTTTTAAAAATAAAGTTATCCGATATACTAAAAATTAATAAAGTTTTTAATTTACAGAAAATTGCGATTACTTTAATTATAATTATTTTATAAAATTAAAATACCGGATTTATAATTATTATAATTGAGTTAATTATAAAAAAGGGTTATATAAAATATAAAAAATATAGTTTATTACAGATAATTTAAGTTTTAAAAAGTTATAATTAAGAAGTTTTATATATAATATAAAGGTTTCGAAATAATGTTATTACGCAATTTTTATAGTTTTTAAAAATATTAATAATTAAGTTTATAACTTTTAACGTACCACACCAGCTCCCCGCTCACACCAGCTCGCCGCTCGTTTTTTTACCATTTCAACCATATAGCTTTAATCATTCATTTTTCAACACCAACAACATGGAACGGCTTACAAAAGAAGCGAGAATGAACCTAGCCGTTCAGGCTAAAAATCGGAACCCGAAACTTAGTTATAAACGTCTTCATGCGATATATAACGTCTCCGAATCTACCTTAAGAGACCGATACAACGGTATAGCTTCCCGAGCCGACATTATCCCTAATTTACGAAAATTGACGCCAACCGAAGAAAAAGCGATTGTCGACCGTATCCTTGACCTAGATGCGCGAGCGTTTCCTGTCCGGCTTCA
>QJNU01000656.1:0-12387 GCA_004154915.1 Monosporascus ibericus
CCCCCCCCCCCCCCCCCCCCCCCCCCCCCCCCCCCCCCCCCCCCCCCCCCCCCCCCCCCCCCCCCCCCCCCCCCCCCCCCCCCCCCCCCCCCCCCGGCCGGTACTGAGCTCGTCCTCACTGTCGTTAGCGCCTTAATAGTATCGAAAGGTACCGAGGTGCTACATGACTGCGCCCCGATATACCCTTAAGACTATACGACCAGGCAAGGACTTATCCAATAAGAGAGTTAGCGTCCGTACCGGTGCTCTCAGCTGTCACATTTAAGCTGACGGTGAGAAAAAAAGCTGCATAAGGCGTGGAAAGCGTAAGCTGTCCTGATCAATTCCGGGCTTCAGGGAGCAGTAGCTAGCAAACTTTATATATAGCATGGTAGTCCCAGAACAATGTTATTGCGGGCTGCCTACCGGATTCTTGGCGTTGATGATTAACCCAGGTGCCCCCTTTCTGCAACATCAGCCTTGTATGGCCCGGATGTTAGTATGTGGTCCTGGGAGTGATGAAACTCTATGTTTTGTCACAATATTCGCATTTCATGAGTAGTTACTGCAAATTACTCTAGATAAGACTTCAGAATTAAGTATGCGTATCATATTCTTGGCATCAATTTAAAAAGGGGCACTAGCTAATAATTATTTAGCAATATCAGCTGGCTCCTACTGAACTGCGAAGACATATATCCTTCGAGTGTCGCCAATACGTTACGAGCAGACCATATTACGAGTTTAGTTTCATCGATATCCCGTGTCAAACATAGCCTTAATTCCTGAAGGAGGTCGTCGGCGTCACAAACTCCCACCAAGCGAAAGCGATATGAGGAGAGTGCGACACAATCTTAATCCCGCTTGCCTATGTCTTTCATAAGATTGGAATCCGCTCGTTTCAGTGTGACATGCGCACTTGTCAGACGGAATACAGTTTGGAAATTGAGGCTTCAAGTGGCCTTCCGATGGATTTGCTTAGTGCAACCACGTAGTACGAACTCTAGCCTTCTGCGGCGCTGTGCTGTCTCGGTTGCAAATATCTTCCCAAAATGCCAAACATCCGTACGTCCTCTTGTTCTCTAGACCCGTGGCGTCATAATTGCGCATTTCAAAAACTTTGCCCTGGGAATTCTGACTTAGACCAGACGTGGCTGTGTACCGAGGGACTATGCATCCATTCGAGCCCATCCATCCGTCCTCAGATCCACCGTGATTAAAGCGTTACGGCCATTTCTAATTCCCTTTGGGCTCTCTGTCGCTCTATTTCCTATGTCAGGATGTGTCTCAAATACTACCAGATTACTAATGGAGTTTCCGCAGTCCGGTCGAACAAGTGACGTGATTCGAATTCCAGGACTACTCTGCGAACAAAGATACACTGATATCGTTATCGAATCAGGAGTACTATACTATTGCACTGAATACATCTATCCGTGATACCACCTTGCTATTCCTAGGTGCATTGCACTTTATCGCTATTAACTAGGGAAAAGAGTTGAAGTATCGTATGGTGTACCCGGTTGGTAACTAGCAGAGGCGGAATGGACCGAAATGCGGCCTAGTTCGTTCATATCGTGATATAATCAAACCAATGTATCCATAGCATGTAAGGCCAGTGCTCTCATCGTCTAGTACGGCGTTATAGAGTGAGCAGTTCATACGCTGAAATGTGTAGCTTTGAACAAGTTCAAGTCGCTGGCCATTATGTTGTGAGGTGGCGAACATCAGATTGATATGGGAGCCCAGGGACTTACAGTATGCTTCAAGAAGCACTGAACCAATGTCTGAAAAGTCGAACCAATATATGCATGTTTGATAAGACCGTCCTCATAAAGACTGTTGATGTCTCAGTCATGGGGCCTTGGTCCCCGGATGGCCTCGTATTAGTTTGCTTGGTTTTATTTCTGGAATGCTTTTTCATCTTACCGTCGGGCTATGACGCAACTACGCAATAATTGAACTCACCTCATATCTGAAATTTGCTGTAATCGTTTTATGTAAGGCTGGGATTAGGTGGTCAACGACTTCCCGCCGAGGAAGTCGTTGTGAAGTAACACATCAAATCAAACTTCTGCCACGGCAGGCACCCAGCGACGGGGAACATCAGTCCTTTGTTACAACTGACTTACCTCCGCCTAGGGCCGGTTACATTTAACTTCCAGGCAATCTTTGGTTTCAATCACGTATGAAGACAGCGTACCTACAAACGAGCGACGCGGTAGTCGCGACTGAGCCAAATATGGCAGGCTCAAGACGTAGCCAAGAGACCTCACGGCACCTGATGAGTGACGAAGTGAGGTTTAGCGACGAGAACGATAGGAGCGATTTTAGCTTCATTCCTGTCGAGCCAAAGTTGGCTACTAGTCAGAGTCGCATCAGGCAGTCATGGATGTACTCACATTGTCTGGGAAGACTAACCGGAAAGCACTACTTTATCGGCCTCGCAGCGTTGCTGGTCATCATGGTTTTCTGCATTAATCCCTACCGCTCACCATTTACGGCCCATCAGTCATCGGAAGTCGCAACAGGAACCCCGGAGCCATCCCCATCACATGGGGGATCAAAACCGGCGTCGGACGAGAAATTCGGGATCGGGCGTCTCGCGGAAACTTCGAAACCGGAAGACAAGTCTGGCACTAAAGAGAAAGGAGTAAAAGAGACAGACGAGCCTTACAAGCTGTGCACGACATGGCCAGTGAACAAGGACGGGACGTACACTCCCCAGCCGAAGACGTCACCAAAGCTGCACCTCGACAGCTATGCGCCCGAGGGTGGCTGGAAGAAGCCGAAGGGAATAGCCGTAGTCGCCATGATCTTCTATGGACGCAAGCGTAACGTGGACATTCTGGACTGCTACCTGCGACAGAACCTCGCGTCGAACGGGGGCTACCTGGACGAGGTCTGGTTCATGGTGCATACGACGGTTCAGGACGATGTCGAATGGCTAGAAAACCTAGCGGCCACCGAGCCGGGGTACAAATTCGTGGATCTCGGGGACTGCACGACGGGCAATTACGGATGTATGTGGGAATACGCAGTCGCCGACGATACGATCTACATCAAAATCGACGATGACATTGTGAGTATTCAAGTAACCGTTTACTAAGGATGGAAGAGAGACTTATCACACGCCAGCTATACATCCACCACGACGCCATACCGCAGCTAGTCCACACACGCCTAGCGCAGCCGCACCCCTTCGCCATCTCGACGCAGCTTGTGAACGGCCCCGTGACAGGGATCCAGCAATACAGCTTCGGGGCGACCCACCCGTTTCTGCCGGACCCGCGACCGCGCTCGGCCCGCCGGGCGGTTGAGACCTGGCGGCCCGTGGAGATGGGACTCTACCCGAGTGACAGCACCAAAAATCTCCCGGCCGAGGAGGGCGAGTCGGACAAGAAAACCCCTGTTGACCTGGCGCCATCGTACGCCGGACACGCGTGGCTGCTACTTTCCGACTCGCCGCGGTCCAGCATCGACCTGCTGCGGACCCCGATGGGCTACTGGAACGAGCACCGCATAGCGGATATCGCGCACGGCATCGGGTGGACGTCGTGGGGCGTCGCGGCCCAGTCGGCCTACAGCCTGCTGCACAACATCGCGACGAACCAGATGTCGCGGTACCACTGGGGACGGGCGATCGACTTTGGGTTCCCAACCACCTCCAGCAATGAAGATAACCACAGCAAAAGCTCTAACATCGACTTTTTCGATGGCAAGGGATCCAGCATCGGCCTCGCGCACGCGCAGGCTTACGCCAAGGCCACCACTGCCAAGTCGAAATCGACGACACCTCCCCCGCCCGGCGGCGAGCAGCTCTTCGACATGCAGTACGTGCGGTACAACCTGAACTTCGTGGCGATCTGGGGGCGCGACGTGCGGGACAGCCTGCCGATCGGGGCGGCGGACGAGGAGGAGCTGTCGCAGACGATCCCGCGGCGGCTGGGGCGGCCATTCGTCATCGACACGCGCGCCGTCGTCGGCCACCACAGCTTCTTCACGCAGCGCGAGGGCATCGAGCGCACAGATCTGCTGGACCGCTGGCGTGCCCTCGCCAACGAGGTCGCCTGCGACGCCTCGCGCGGTAGTGGCCCCAAGGCGCCCTTTGACGGCCGGTGTCCCGGTTTCTGAGGGCGGCGTCCCTGTTCGTGGGATGATTTCGTGCTCGTTGGTCGGTTGATACGGTTTGAGGGTGTCCTGGTATCGCGATTGGGATCCGGGGAGTAGCGTAGACCGCGGATTTTTGCTATGAATTTTAATGAGAGCTTCTGAACTTATGACGACGAGACGGAAACCGGGGAGCTGCATGGGACCTGCAAACGTACTTGGAACGAGCATCGCACCGTGATCCCTGAAATCGTGATCGAATCCAAAGCCCTCATCTGAGTACCACCAGTAGTCTTGTCAAGAGTCACATGACAATCTCTCCTCCCATCTACTAATGACAGAGTCCCGGAGATGTGGTTACTCTCGGACACCCTAGGCTACATATTTCGCTGCTCGCTTGCAATTATAAGATCTTAGTAAGAACAATCCATGTGAACTGATAAGGAACTATATCCCCATTAACGATCAAGTAATAAAAATCCCATACTCATCCTACCTTGCACCCCAGCAACGTCACCCGCCTATCAATCCGTCAACGCCCCACGAAATCTCCCAGTCGCGTAACATCGTCCCCGCTTGCGCGGCGGGCCCAATGCACGTTACTAGCAGAGTCGTCGGGGAGGATGAAGTCGTCCTCGTCCTCCACGCCCCAGCCGCGGCGCCACTCGCGCTCGTCCTCGGCGGTGGCGACCCGGGGCGTGGGTGCCCTGCCGTCACCACCGCCACCGGCATCGATGCTCGTCGGCGCCGTGGATTTGCTTGCCGCCCTGCTGCCGCGGCTCGTCCTGCTGGACGCGGCCCTCGAGGGATGCGAAGTCGACGCTTTCTCGTACGCGGCCCAGGGGTCGTCATTCTCGCCCGGGTCGCGGAGGGGCAACTCTGGGTTCCTGTTGTCGGTGGTGCCGGTGCCATCTCGCGTCGTGCGCCCGCCTTCACCCTTCGCCGCCGCCGTCGGCGATGTCGACGGTGACTGGGAAGACAGGAACGGGTTCTCCTCGGGCCGCACGCCACGCATGAACCCCGCGTTCTTCTCGAGATACCAGCGATCGGCGTCGCGGACCGCCGAACCGACGTCCGAGTCCGGGAAGCAGTACTTGCGAGAGGGCTTCTTGGCGGGCGACCAGGAAGGGGCCGGGTTCTGGTGCTTGGCGGATGCGGATGCGGACGTCGGCGTCGTCTGTCCCTGTACCTGTACCTGGCCGGCGCGTGCGGAGTGCGGCGGTTGTTGTGCTGGATGTCTCGGGGTGCTCGACGACGATACGTGACGATCCCCCAGGGGATCCGCGTAAGCGGAGAACGAGATGGTTGACTGGTTGGGATCGATGCCCGCCACGAGACCCACGACGGGCGCGCCGGGCGGCGACTGCTGCGTGGGCGTCTTGTCACCGTCATTGCCGTCGTTGCGATTATTATACCGCGACGGAACGCGGGGCACGGGCGGCGCGTTCGCAAGGTCGTGGTGGCTGTGGTCGCGCCAGTCGGTGTGCACCGTGGCGTCGGTCCAGACGGCGCTCTCCGAGCACGGGACGCCACCGGCCTTCTCGGCGCCCGCGTCCGTCCTACTCCTCAGCGTCGACTCCCTGCGCGAGTGTCTGTGTCTCTTATCCTTCCTATCATCGTTATCTCTGTCCTTGTCAGTATCCCTATCTTTCCCTTTGCCCTTGTCCTTCCCGACAAACAACGGCGGCGGCACGGCCGACCTCCGCGCGAACGAGTCCGCCCTGCTGGGACTCGGGCGGAAAGCCGGGTGAATGCCGTCGATGACGGACCTGGCGCCGCGCTCGAGCTCGGCGCGCGGCAGGTCGCGGTGCGAATGGGCCCACGCGTTGACGGCCCAGGCCGCCACCTTCTCATGGCTGCGCTCCTCCTGCTCGTAGTCGAGCTCCTTGCCTCTGCCCCGGGCATACGCTTCCTCATATGCTTCGTCTTCGTCGTCGTCTTCGTCGTCGTACGGGTCGCGCTGCGAGCCGGCGCCGCCGTCAACCTGCATCTCGCGCTCGAAGTGCTGGATGAACGACCGCGTCGGGCTTCCGTTCCTGCTAAGCTGACCACTCCTAGGGGGTTCTGGGTTATCGGGTCGGGCGTAGCCTCCTCCCGGCGACGGGGGTGGCATGCCCGGCAATCCGATGTCTGAGAAGCCGCCCGCGAGGCTGTCGGGCTTGTACACACTCCTCGCGTCGTCGGCGTCGCGGTACCACTCGGCGGCCTGGCGCTGCTCGGCCGCTTCGACGGGGGCGGGAGCGGCGTTGGCGACTGGGAGGCCGTAGCGCGAGCGGTGTGCGTGCTTGGCGTCGCGGCCGGAGCGTGCGACCTCCTTGAGCACGGGCTTGGCACCGGTCCCGGTGTTGCCAAGGCGAACCTCACGGTAGGAGACGGGGCGCTGGCGAGGGGCGGCGGCGGCGATCTCGGGCCGGTAGTACCGCAGCATGGCCAAGGCGTCGCCGCTCATGGCGCGCGCCTTGTCCGCGCGTTCGGCGCCCAGGTGATCGATCCAGATATCCACGATGCGCAGGAGTCGGGGATCCCGGAACTTTGGGGGCTCGCGGTCCCGGGATCCGGATTCGTCCTCGTCGCGGCTGCTGCGGTGGTGATGAGGACGGCGGGATTCCCGGCGCGCCTGGTGCGAGTAACACTTCGACTCCCTCCTCGGGCTAGCGCTGCGCCGCCTCTCCCTCTCCAGTCGATGCTTGGCCTCAACCTCGTCGAGATGCATCTGATACTGCTCCGTATCCGCGTTCTTGGCCTTGCCCGTGCGGCGCCAGATCTCTCGCTCGGGATCCCTGTTCGCATGTTCAAGCATTCTCTGCTCATCCTCCCGCTCAGTCCTCTTCTTCCCCCTGCCTTCCTCCTTGCGCCTTCTCCTATCCTTCCGCCTCGCCTCATCCTCGCGCCACCTCCTCTCCTTCCTGTCCCGTATCCTCTCGGCCCGGTCGATTATGACGGCCCTGATGTCGCCCAGCGTCCTCGCGTTGGCGCCGAGCACCGCCAGCGTGCATGCCTCACAGAAGCTCTCTACCTTGACCATCCGGCGGTCGGCGGGCGGGGCGTGGAACGTCTCGATGTATAGCCGGGGCTCCATCCAAAGGGCGCCGAGGCCATCGATCCTGTCCAGGAAAGCGGCGAACTGCGGGTCCCTGCGGCCGCCGGGCCAGCGCCTCAGCCGGTCCGCATGCCGCGTAACCTCGTCCAGCACTATGACGAACAGCCGCCGCATGACGCGTGGGTGCAGTTCGTAGTGCGTGGGGCAAAGCACGGCGGGCGGGTACTCGAACAGCGGGCGGTCGAAACCGATGGCGTCACCGTACTTGACGACGAGGCGCTTGAGGGGATTGTTAGGACGCATGATAGCTGCGGGCAGGCGGGACATGAGCTTCGCCTGGTGCTCGAACCAGCGCTTCGAGGGCCGGCCAATGCCGAATGAGGGCCGCCGTGACAGGAGGCCCGTCAGCTCCCGCACCTCGTCGTCCGTAAGCTCATGAATCCTGATGTCCATGGCCTTCTTCGACCTCGGCTGGTGCAGGGAAGAGGACGACACTGCTTGGCTGGTGGGCCGGGACGGAGCGTTCGTGGTCGAAGACGAAGCCATGTTGACAATGGCTGCCAATACTAGATCGTTTAGGCGGTGCCGGAACTGTTCCGTCAATTGTTTCGAATTTATGCAAATGTAAACTCGTCCCTCTGCTGTTAGGGTCTGTCGTACCTCACAATCGTCTCTACGTGCAGTCGAGATTTTCGAGATGAAACATGAGTAGAAACGGGTCCAGGGGCAAGCCGGGAACATATAAGTACCTATGACGAAGAAAGTGTCCTTGTCCTCGGACACGATGAGGCGTCAAGGCGGGTTCAAAGACCCTAGAGCTTTCCACTCCGTACGCCCAACAAGCCGAACAGGGAAACCCTTTGTCCGTGAAGCCGTTGTGGGAGCTGGCAGCTTGTTTTGTAACAAAGCCATTGTTCTGGACATCAACGAGGACTTTGGCGCCGGACTTGAGCCACGGAGTGCGGTCGAGACGACTTCAAAGACCTGCAGTTCGACAGTAGCATCTAGAATTCGCCAAGTAGGAGGAGACTTACAATAGTGACAATGAGAGGAGCCTATCCCCTTTATCATCAGTCGGCTTCCAACAAGGTCTAACGAAATTAGGTCGAATGCTATACAGGTCGTCGTCAAGCGGACTCAGGCGGTCAATACCGACACATCGTTGTCCACCAAGGTGGAATCCCAGCCCAGGACTGGGCTATATATTGAGAAGGTCGCTAATCGTTGCGCCTACCATCGTGGAGAGAGCCCTAAGACCTCTTTCTCTATGTAGGATATGCTTTATGCCATGAAATTCAGCCGAATCGGATATCCCCCCTTTACGCCATTGTTCCTAGAAACGGCATGCAAATACCCCGGCTTCTTCAAGGAACTATAATCGAAACATGTGCAGAGTATCATAAGGTCCCGTTCCATCCCTCCCAAATGTACAGTTCGCCATGGTATCAATACTGCGCTTGGTCGGCTGGCTCCGACGGTTCAGTGTTGTATTAGGCCAATGCTGGCCCTCGAGACCCGTGATGGTCCTGATCCTTCATACGCTCCAACCGGATTTTGGCGGCCTCAGTACCATCATCAGGTACCGCAGGCTCCCGGAACCAAGGATGTTCCAGAGCTTGCCGGGCGGTGATCCGCTTAGCAGGGTCGTAGACAAAGATTTTCTGTAGGAGATCCAGAAACATCCTCAAGAACGGAGTCGTAGCTGGAATGATATCCTAAAAAGTGGTCAGACGACTACCACGTTAAAATAATCCAAGGTGGGCTTACGCTCAATCGCTTCATGTTCTTTACAAAGCGTCTCGAGGCCCTCGTGGTTTCAGCAGTCGGGTAGTCTAGTCTCAGTCGCTTGAAATACCTAGAAGGCTCGTTAGGTATGATTAAGGCACAGTGTTTGAGGTGTCGAGCGTACTTTGATGCCGGGTTGCCGCCACTTCTGGTAGCCATCTTGTTCACCGCTTGTACCAAGTGTGTGTCTATCCGGCTATCGCACACATTCTCCATCATGGCAAGGTGCTCAAGGTTATCGTGCGTCTGGAAGAGTGCATCGCCGGTAAAGAATTCAACAAGGATGCATCCTATACTCCAAATATCGCAGGGGAAAGACCAGCCCAGACCCAGGATGATTTCCGGTGCCCGATAATGTCGTGTCGATACCACCGAGGAATGATATTCGTCTTGGAAAGTAGCCGACCCAAAATCGATGAGACGGATCTCGGTGTCGAGGAGGACTTTACGTTGGGTGGCTTGACGGCTCAGGCCAGCAGACGAAGACGGTATCCGCCGGTTGTAAGTGAAAGTCTGGTAAGCGCTATCGCAGAGCAGAATATTCTCAGGCTTCAGATCCGTATGGATGAGGTTGAGATCATGGAGGACTAATTCGAGTCAGTGGGAAATTCGAACGGGGAAATGAGCGGGTGTACATACAGGCAACGCTGGTGAATAGCTGGCGAGCAAAGCTCTGGATCTGGCTATTAGGGAATGGAACGAAGTTGTTGCTCTTGAGAAAGTCGAAGACGCTGGAGCCGAGGAGATCCATGACGATACAAATGTGGCCTCGGAAATCGAAGCAGTCGCGGAGATGGATACACCGGTTCCGGTTTTCTTCATCGTTGGCCTTCAGGGTTTGCAATACCCGCAGTTCTATCCTCGAGGCGTCCCGATATTTCTGGACAGCTCGGATGATCTTGATGGCGACCAACTTGCGGTTCTTGCGGTCTTTGGCCTGGACGACTTTACCGAAAGTCCCTTGTCCCAGCAGCTTGATCATTTGATCTAGAAGTCTTGTTAGGATATTATCGACAACAGGTGAGGGGAATCGGCGGACGAACATTGCTGAGTGAGGTCGGCCTCCGGAACCACGATGTAGTGACCATCCTCGTCGTCGACTTTGACGTTGTTCTGATGCGATCGCTGCAACAAGAACGGGTCAGTACGATTATCATCCGCCTCATCGCCACACCAGCAAAATAACGCGTAAGCAGGACACCAACCTCAACGACCTGTCGGACCGAGACCTCCCCAGCCTTCTTGATGGGCTTCTGGGGCGGTCGGTAACTAACCGCGTCACCGCTTAAAACATCGACCTCCCTCCTCTTTGCTTCCTGGGCAACCTGATGTCGGGTCCTTTTTCGCTTTTGACCTATTTGTGAGTCGAAGTCATAATGGCCATTCGAAGAGAGCGAGCCTAACGAAGTGGCGGCGGTGGTGGTGTTGTTTGCCGAGGCGGTCCGGTCCGTAGATGCCGAACCGCTAAGCGATATGTGATTGGAACCATTAGTTCTTCCGTCGTAGAGCGAGGCGGCGTCATATTGGGTGACATCCTTTCTTCGCCTCTTCGCAGCATGGCCAGAAGTAGAAGAGCCGTTCGTGGATACATTGTCATTGATCGTGCCAGTGCCGTTCGTGTAGGTTTTCGATGCCGCGGCGGTGGGGACGGCGTGTGCTTCAGGTTCGGGGGTGTCGTCAATGACGATGATTTCCTTGGGTAAGCCATGCTTGTAGAAATTATTCCAATCGGGTTCCCTGGACCGTCTCCGTTTTCTCGGTTGGCCCTCGGCATACGTGTGCGTTGTCGTGGTCGAAGGAGCCATGTTGGTGCTGTGTGCGTAATTTGCGTCGGATCCTGGTGTGGAATGTGTTCTCGCCGTCGAGGTGTACTCTTGACTATGAGTCGGTCTGGTATGAGCCACCGAAGCGGCTAGTCCATTTGTTGTGTTGGGCAGCTTTTGACTCTGAGTATGATTAAATTGCGCGGCACAATAAGCTGCGTTGGAAGTCAGATAGGCCGATGGTGCAGTAGTGACTATGGCGGGAGAGTGTTTTGAATGAGAAGGATGCGGATGAGGAAGATGATATCGAGGTTTGGAGAGACCAGTGGCTGTCGAGGCTGCCGCCAAACCTGAACCTGGAGTAGATGAAGTGGGGAGAACAGCACCTGTATCTGCGGTGCTAGCAATTGGCGTAGGGTTTGCTGGGGATGCGGCAGTGGAGGAGGAGGCGGTGGTGCGAGAATGGGTGTGGGCAGCAGCGATAGCGGTACAAGAGCCGGTAGCAGCACCAATAGTGATGCCAGGGGCAGTAACGTTATGGGGAACAGCGGCCTGGGGTCGATAAGACGCACCGTTACTTTGCAGCTGAGGATAAGGCGGGAAGTGGTGGTGATGGTGATGAGAATGTTGGTGGGCGTGATGATGATGGTGATGACGATAATGGGGAGGAAGGATCGCCGTCGCTGTTGTAGGCGTTGACATTTTGATTTTCCTCCTCTTTCTGGGGGTTATGGTCAAGATTTTAGTGGGATTGATTAGCTATTATTTTGTGTTTTTATTTTGCGAGGTCCAACACCAATTGAGAACCCTCCAAAGTTGCGGCCAAGCTTAGCGTTAAAAGTCCCGGTCCCAGGGTAACGTTAAAGGACGGGCGGATGGCAGGGTGACCGACAAGGGAGGAGAAATGACGACCACAACCAAGCAGGTTTGGGAGATGGAATAGCGAGTCCACCGAGCGTGTGGCGCGGCTGTTAAGGGGATGGGGGGGTTCAGTGCCTCGACGCGACCGCTATAGACCGAAACGCGAAAAGAATGCCCTGTATTTCCGGGGGCTGAAGCGCTGTGGACTTTTGTAAGGTTTGGGCGTTGGCTTCTCAATGCCTAACATTCAATAACAGAGGCGCTAACTGAGGCTGGTAGTGGCCGTAGTTGAAAAAGTAGGGGTCTTTCCGATCGGCGGTCGACTGTCAGGTGTTGCCCGGCTGAGTTGCCTGAGTTTGGTAGCAGTGCCTGTGTGCTGCTGGGTGGAAGGAACTCTGCTGACTGTGCACGGACGCTTTACAGGGCAAGTGGGCACAACGACCAACAAGCCCAGGAAAGACACGAAGGAAGATGCTAAGAATAGTCGATCAGACGACAGTGATGATTATGCCAGTACGCCTCTTCAAAGAAGAAGTTATCGAAAACTTCAAGATTGCGAGCAAGTATCGTCAGGTGATGCTCTAAATTGTGTATGGTAGTTTTTTTTCTTCTCCTTTGTTCAAAAGACCGAGTAGTTGTTAGACTTTATCGACGAGGGAATTCCGCAGGGTTTGTGGTTTGTTTGTTATAAAGACGGTCGAGCTCTCTTCGTTACTGGGGCGAACGGGTTACAGATTCGCGCAGGAGGCAGGGACCTCAGGTAATCGATAAATCCGCGTTCGCCGTCGAGGCTCGCAGTCGAGTTGATGGGGGGGGGGGGCTTTAGAGTTACTCTTCTCGTCGATTTCG